>JABXJD010000004.1:8547500-8812500 GCA_013375575.1 Percina caprodes
TGAGACAAAATGCATTTCATGTGTATGAAATGCATGAAAAATCAGACTTAGTATATTTCCCGTTAAGGGAATGATCTTGGGTTTTAATCTTAACTCAATGTAAACATCAAAAGCTTGAACGAAAAGTTGAAACAAGATGATACAGAATGTGAATGTGTCACAGAAAGTAAGACAAAAGGGGGGAAACTGGACGTTAAGGGGTTGATAGATATTCATGCAAATGAGAGCATCCTGTATTCTGGGGCTATTTAACTTTATTGACCATTGTCAGTTTACCACTTCTGATAAATGATCAGCTGACCAGCAACGCTGATCGGCAGGAAGCTCATCATCGGTGTCATCATGTAATGACCTGTAATGAGAGGAGAGATGGAGAGGAAAGAGAAAACCCATGAGGTTTTACCCACAAAGCCCTCCTGTCAGGATACATATACAGTATTACATGGAGCACATTAGTGAATCAGGTTCTCCACCACATAGCTGTCTCACGTGTCTCTCTGTTATTAGGTTCAATATGTTATATAATTTACTCTTTATTGCTCACCAAATGTGGTTGTTTTATTAAATTGTCCAGGCTCCGTTTGAAAATAGTTGAGTGACAAACCAAAGTGTCTTTGCGGCATCGCTCTAATAGTGCCATAATTTAAACTTCAAGCTGTTGTACGGTTCAGTTCTTAAATTACTTTTTCACACTGAAGGATAGAACAAGAAATCACCTGAACATTCTGTGATACTTCAGTGTAATACCCCTGAAATAATAGCAATGTCACAGTGAGTGTGATTCAACTTGGCTGTATATAATGTGGCAACATAGCACATGGGCTCATAAAAGTGGTATTTGCTGTCCCGTAAAGAGCCACCTCCTGCTTACTTGAACACAAAAGCAGCAGGAAGGTGGAGCGGCATCTGTGGAAATTGACTTTTGTCTCAGCACAGAGGAGACACAGCAGCGGAGTCATCATGGTTCTTAAAGCTTGACAAGTAAGAGTGAGGCGATCCTCCAGGATGTAGCGGTTTTGATTTCCTGGTGGAGATCAGCCATCAAATATTCATCAACCCTATAATCTATAGCCCTTTGATAACTGACACAGGGCCCAGGATTTATTGTCTCTGCTCCAGATAACCCCTGGAGCCCAGTATAGCTCCCAGCACGAGTCTATTAACTTGCCTGGAAATACTAGAAGAGGGCCAATTCACTTATTGGAATGAAATCTGCTGATGTACCATCAAATGAAATGGGCAGATAAGCTCTTCTTTCTTCTGCCCTAGATGTGTTTGGCCTTCCCTTTTCTGGTCTGCGAGTCTCTCTCTCTCTCTCTCTCTCTCTCTCTCTCTCTCTCTCTCTCTCACTCTCTCTCAACCACCTCATTTTAAGCTCAGTAATCAAATCAGCTGAACAGACTACTTTCACTTCACCAAGGTGATATGTCGGTGTCTTTGCGATGACTTTTCTTCTGTGGTTAATCCGTGCTTAGGAGTCCAACTGGTGGCTTCAATTGTCAGTGGAAATCAGAGCAGCAGCACCATGCTGAGCAAAGTTATTTTAGCTTCACTGTTTGAATCAGCACTTTGCCATTGTTGAGTATGTATAGCTTTTCCTTTTTTTTTTAAAAGTGGACCTGATATTTTCACATTCACGGGTGTGTGTTACAAGTGTTTTTGCATCGTTGACTGAAAGGCATTGTTTTACATCCTGCTCATGTTCGCTCTGACGTCTCCGCTCATTTCCAGTCTACCTCAAAGTTTACGACTTTTTTTAATGCTGACTTCACCTTGGTTCTGAGCAAGTGTTGCGAGGGCAGGACATGTAATATAAATGGCCTTCATCGAGGGCCGGTTGACTGGCTGGCATAGGCTCTGCTCGTCTCAGTGGACTTGACAGAACGACTGCTTGATGGAAGGAAAGTGCTGTCTTCTGACTTAAGAGTGCTGACATTTCCATACCCCCACACACACACACACACACACACACACAAACACACACAAAAGTGCCCATTCATTCAGTGTGAGGGCCACCCCCCTACTTTTTTCTTTTCCTCTTACCTCCAGATATATCTGATTGATTCCCTGTGCTCCCTGGGTAGCCGCAGACCTCTGCTCTGTCTGCATGCAGACGTGAATCATAGGGATTACCATTCTGCTCTCCACCTTTCCTCCCTTCTTCTTTTCTTTCCCTGGCTCTGTCTCTGCTTCCCTTTCATTGTCTTCTCTTACCTCATCTTTCATCTGACATCCTCTCACCTCACCACCAGGACTTTTCTCTGTGTTGCGCTGTAAGCCATCGTGATAGCAGCAAGGGGTCTTTCAAGGTGAATTATAGGGTTGAATTCTGCCATGTCAGCTGCTCTCAGGCCCACTGACAACCTCTCTTGGTCATCTGTTACAGTAACACAAAATGGTCCCTTGTGTAAAACCTTTCCTTCCCTTTTTTAACACTTTCTTAAGCACTCATCCACTCATTCCTGACCTGCCACCACATTGTCCTCATTATTGTGGGAATATTTCATGCCTGTGATTTGTGTGTTGAACGTAAGATGTAGATGGATATGATTGGGATGACGGCACAAGGAGTGTTGTGAGGGATAGATGAACATGATAGTCATATATGACAGATTTACTAAGGTGGTGGTGGTGAAGGTGGTTTATTTCGCTGCCTGTCAACATGCCAGCATCAGTGAGTTAGATGGCTGGAGGCGACAAATGTGTTTCAGGACTTTCTTTCCTGTTGAGTCATTCCCTGAGGTGCTTCATAAAAGGAAGAAAAAAAATCACATTTAGAGCTTAGAGAGTCATGACTGGGTGGAATAAAATTCACAAATAGGTTTGCTCTGTGAGTGTGTGCATTTAGTCTTATTTATTGTATTTTTTATTGCCATTATTATTTTCCGTGACATGCCCGCTTTATTGCACAGGGCGCAGCAAACCCAATGAATACTAGATGTGATATACTTAAGTCTCAAATAAAAGTCTCATGAAATGATGCCCAGAGATAATTTCCGTGGTTTCATGTCACTTTTGTGTGAGCATGTGAATCATATAAACATTTTGAAAAGGTGTAAATAGAATTTGAGCAGAAGTTATTTCATCATTAAGATAGTACAAAATAAATTGAGCAATCAAAGTGTTTTTAATATCTCATTACAAATGAATTAAAGCAGGAAAATGACGCTCAGGTCTAATATTTGAGCCCATAGATTCTTATACTATGCCTTTGCTTTGGTTCTTTTTGGGCATATTGAACCATGTCTTTCATGAAAATTACACAGTTTATGGAATGCACAAATAGCTTTACGTATACCAAATATGCAGAACGTACTGTATCTTATATCTGTCAAACTTCAGAGAATGTAAGAAATGAAGACACTGGTTTTTACAAAACATTCACATTTGAATCCTGTGTAGCAATTTTGGTCCACGTGTTATTGATTATTGTCTGATATAAAACTAAGCAGACTGTATGTAGTGTACATAAGTGTGTAATCTGTATATGTACCACCTGCTGTATGTTCTGTATCTAAAGCAACTTATTAAATTAAAATACATTATTTATCCCAGCATTCTACACTCCCACACACCCTTACACTGTTTAAATCTGTGTTGCAGTTTGAATTTATGTATGTAGACACTATAAATTGTTGTCCATTGTTGTTAAAGCAAATTCTGAAGGATAAATGAAAATTAGTAGAGTGAAATGTATACTGACTCATTGGTGAGAAATACAACAAAGGTCGGAGTGAAGGACAGGATGCTGCGGGGCAAATTCTGTGTGCCAAATAAGGACTCACCACATAAGTCAGCGGTCTGCAGGACGCTCATCCAAATGCACTGATGACTGTATGACCAGTCAAAGGATGCGAATTGAGTTTGCATCTGCACATCTCTGTACTGTATGTACAGTATGTGTCTCTGTGGGCTTTTTTGGTACGCCAACATATTTGTTTTCATGTTTTTTCCTTTTGTGTGCATATGTTGCATCCCGCAGTTCACCCAGTATTCCTGACTAATGCTTTGCAAGATTTAATAGTCCTGATCATCAGCAGGACGTCCATTCAGTTCATCCACAGAGATACCGAATTGACTCCCTCAGAGCGTCAGACACACCGGTGCTTCAGGCTATCAGAGAGAGTGACACAAACAACCAGGAGAGAGGACGAACCAGATTGGAGACTAAATAGAGGGGAATGTCCCCCTCCTCCTCCCTGATGTCTGGAGATGTGATTGCGCTTGGCATTTTGGGGAGAGACGTGCACTCGCACACGCCACACAGCAGGTGACCCTTTCAGGGGAGACTTTCTGCTCATCAGCTGTACCTAAAGCAGACCTCATTGTATTTAGCTAAATAGAAAGTTTGCCATCTTGTACAAAATGAATACTGATCAAGAATTGAACATTGATGCAGAAATGACCTTGAAAACCCTAAGTATGCTGATAGAGAAAATAGACTACGTGTTCATCTGGGTTGGTGATAAAATGATAGATTATAGGCAGCTTTGAAAATGGAATTGCTCTGCTGCATCAGGAAATCACAAAGGGCTTGTTTTTTTTCCCTTTGCTCCTTCATCTGTGTACAACCGCATTTGTCTTTCACTCTATATCTCGGTCCCCTGTTCATTTCTCCTGGTTCACTACAATCTCAGTTTCTCTGTGAGATGATGTCATGGCAGGCCACTTTTTTCTTTTTAGAAACTCCTGGCATTGAAATCCATATTTCAAACTGATGAGGAGTGAGCAGTGCGAAAGTACATATGTTGATGACAATAGACAGGTTCTTGAAGAATGCACAATCAACATAAAGTGTATTGCCCTCACTGTTGTGTTGCTGCACCCTCTTTTGTTTTAAAAGGTCAGCAGTCTTGAGTGCTTTCCACTCTCACAGCACTGCCTTTCATTTGCATGTACACACAGTAAAAGAACAGGGCTCTTTCTCTCTCTCTCTCTCTCTCTCTCTCTCTCTCTCTCTCTCTCTCTCTCTCTCTCAATGTGTCTTTATATCTGTCTCTCACACACAAATACACACCTTTTTTTACGTAAGGAAGTGTGCGTGTAGAGCCGGCTGGCTGGCTGTGTTGGAACAGCAGAATATTTAATTGCCCAACTTTATTACCATTACAGCTACTGAGTGTCTGCCAGCATAATTATGATGGGGGCTATCTGAGGAGCTGCTTGCCAAGTGTAAAGAGAAATGTCACAATAAAGTTTAAAAAAGTCTGTATCTGGAGAACGTTTGTTTTTGTACACCCCTCAAGGTGACCCGGTCCCCATTGTCCTCATTAGCCACAGACACACGGCAGTTGTCAGCTCCCTGAGGTGACGAATGAATCCAGACAAACATCCACCCATCACAGCAGACAGGGAATGAAACATATCAAAAAGGCTTATTGATGGATGGTATCAATATATTCTCACTGTGGCCCCCGTCATTTGACAATATGTGCAGTTTATGTGTTCCTGTTTGTTTTGTGAACAGCATTACTTTTGTAGTGATGGGAATGGGGATACCCACCTGAGCTTGTAGATCATATGCAGCTCCCCATTGCCTTTTCTTCAGGTCCACTTTATCTTTATAAGAAGCAAATTGGAAAGGGTTAATATAATTCCCAGCAGACTTTGGCTGAGACTGTGAACATATACTATCTCTCTCTCTCTCTCTCTCTCTTTCTTTTGCTCTTGCCAATTACTCTCTCTCTTTTCTCTTTTCTTTGTTTCTAAAGTCTAATTACTTTTAGAATGTGGCTTTACTCAGGCTATACATAATGACAAATCAAGGCTGTCTGCACTGAACCCTGTGGAGGCTGGCTTGGTTGGCTGTGTGCTTGGAGGGGGAGGACAGCTGTGGTCTGCGGTTTCTCTATGAAAAGATCTTGCTTGTTTCAGTTTTCATTTGAAGTTTGTGTGACTCTAGGGATCTGTGTGGGTGTATGAGAGCAGACACACACACTTTTCAATTAAAGCGGACTACTTTTGAGTATCACACATTTAGAGAAACTGACTTAACAGTGTAATGAAGACAATATCTGATTTTAAAGAAGAAGAAAAAGAAAAAAATGTTTTCTTTCTCAAAATCATAACTTGTGACTTCAACAGAAAACAAAAATCCTTCCATCCTTTAATAATTGATGACTAATGTGGCACCATATATTTGCCCTTTTTACCCAAATGCATCTCAGATGTCAAAATATGATCAGCACTGGAAATTGTCTAATGAATTTCAACTTATATGAACTTAAATGAATAAACTTTACCTCATAATTCAGCGTTGAAGCAAATATGTCTTCATAGTAGATGTTAAAAATTCTTGACAAATATTGAACATCACAGTAATACCCACTTAAAATGTCCAAATTGAACTTTATTGTAGATTAAAGTGTAAAGCTGTGTGTGTGTGTGTGTGTGTGTGTGTGTGTGTGTGTGTGTGTGTGTGTGTGTGTGTGTGTGTGTGTGTGTGTGTGTGTGTGTGTGTGTGTGTGTGTGTGTGTGTGTGTGTGTGTGTGTGTGTGTGTGTGTGTGTGTGTGTGTGTGTGAGGTAGATAAAGAAGGGAAAATGGAGAGGTAACTAGATTATTATCAGCTCTCTTCATTTCATTTACCCAAATGAGTTCTGTTGTTACCTTGATCAATGGCACTGTGAGGAAGTGATGACAGTGGTAACCCATTTGTGTGTTTGTGTGTGTGTGTGTGTGTGTGTTTGTGTGTGTGTTTGTGTGTGTGTGTGTGTGTGTGTGTTGTATATACTATATATACATAAGTGAGCTGAAGTATGGGAACTTTAAGTCCATTCTATTGTGTTTGCTTGTGTGTTTTTCAAAATGAATGAGTTACCTTTGGCTCATTTACATGTGTTAGAGAAAGGTGTCGATTTATGGGCTTTTCGATGAAGACTGACGAGTGTCCGCTTCGTTTCCCTTCATCTCAGGGGTCTCGTCAGTGCTTTGAAGTGTCCTGAAGGAGAAATGGAGTGGGCGAGAACTAATGTGAGTTGAGCGACAAGAAGGCTGATGGACGACATTGTGTGTGTGTGTGTGTGTGTGTGTGTGTGTGTGTGTGTGTGTGTGTGTGTCTGCACATGTGTGCGTGTGCAGAGATGTGTATGAATGTGTATGTGTAAAGCTGATGGAAGGTGATGGTGCGAGAGAGACTTAACGAAGAAGAAAATAAGCTGAGCAATCTCTTTCTGTCCTCCCTCTACATCCTAATGACTTATTCACACACATGCACGCACGCGCACGCGCACACACACACACACGCCCGCCTGCATGCACACAACCATTTACGCACACACACTGGCACATGTACACATGCATGTGCACACACACACACACACACACACGTTGGTAGCCCTAAACTATCTGATTAATAAAGGCAGGAAGTACAATATGTTTGCCATTTTGACTTCCTTTTCATAAAATCGACTATTCTGTATATGTTTTACATTAATGATTACAGTAAATTCCATTGCTTAAACAAATCAATATACAATTTGCAGAAGTAATGGTGTACCTATTATTGTATAATATGATAGATTTCACTATTTCAAAGGTAACAAATGCTTGCTCTGTCTCCTCTTTAAGTCCGTTCCCCCCTTTCCCTCAGTCTATTTATCATCCTCTCTCTCTGTCTGTGACGAAATAGTGAGAAACGTTGCCACTAAATAATTACAGGGTGGATAGGATCAGATGAGGAGGTTATGTGTGTGTACCTATTTACGACTCCTCCCACATTCAAAAAGGAAATGATTCCAGTTGTGTGGGGTTTTGTTAGCAATGTTCTTTTTAGCACACTTGTATTTCAAGAGTGTGGGTTTACAGTAATGCTTCTGTGTGTGTGTGTGTGTGTGTGTGTGTGTGTGTCTGTGTGCGCATAAGTGGGTAGTTGACAGTTTCAAGGCTGGGTTAGACTGGTATGTCTGAATCAGTGTGTGTTTACACAGTTTTTCATGTTCAGTGGCTATCTGTCCTGATCAACACCTTTTGAGTACAGATTACTGTGAGATTCACCTGTGGGACTGAGCATCAAAATCATTTTAATTTTTTAGTCAGATTCTTAGTGTCTTTACGCATGCTGTGATCAGATACCCTCCAAATCAAAACTTTGCTCATTTTAAAGGTCCTGCACGTGTGTTTGATTGTTTAGCACCTGTTAATAATAGAAGTTACACCTCAGTCATTCTTATTTGTTCATGAAGTATGGTGGTTTAGGGTCTTGAACTGTATTTATTTAAACAAAGGTTTTGTATGACAGCTTATAAAAATAATAACTACATTTAACATAGATGCACTGACACATTTTATATAATAGAATACAAAAGAACCTAAAAGAATAGTGTGAAGAGAAATCTGATCTCAAGCTGCAGATGCGTGACAGTGTCAGTCATGACAATGTCATTGAAAACAGTTTTAAAGTTTCCTGACCTATTCTTGGGCTCTGCAACTCCCATCAGTCAGAGGCAGCAACAAGCCAGAAAAGACAACAACACAAACACACACACACACACACACACACACACACACACACACACACACACACACACACACACACACACACACACACACACACACACACACACACACACACATTCAAATTCATTCTCAGTGCGAGGGTCACCTGTCATCCTGCTCTCAGGTCTGAAGTCTGGTGCACCAGCCACCCTGGAGACACAGTCTGATGAAGTAGCACATAGAAAACATCTGAACTGAAAGCCAAAGAGAGAGAGAGAGAGGGAGAGAGAGAGAGAGTATATGAAAAGGCATTTTGCCATGGCCATGCAGAGTCAGTCCAGTTTGTGCCAGCAAACCTCTCCTCTCTCCTTTGTACTGCTGCCCATTCACCAAAGGAACTTCTGCTCTCTTTATTCATCTTTACCTCCTCTATCAATTAGCCATAATTTGCTTTTCCTCTAACTTTGTTTTCTGTCCATCCTACATTTCCTATTTACTGTAAACCTTGAGTCACTCAAATCTGACCTAATCTCTGCAACTCATCCATTTTCCCTCCCTACTGTAATATAGCAACTTAAAAAATAAAACTCTCTTTCAATGAATGTGTCTTTCTGTGTCCATCTATCTCTCTCCCGCTGCATCCTCTCGCCTTTGTCTCTTTTACAAGCATATCTCCCCCCACACACATTCAGTGCTCTGCATATCTCTCAGTATCATGTTTGTCTCAGCAAATAGCCCAATCACCGCTATATTCAGATGGGTGAGCAGGTAAAAACAGTTTGTGTATCGCGTTTCTTCAGTGATTTGAAACCTGGTATGCCAGGGGAGATGCGATTTTAGATTATTGATGAGGCTCCACAAAACTTTGTCTTTCCCTTCATCACGTCAGCGAATGACGGAAGGGGGTCAACAAGTGAACAAATGGCCCACTGTAACACTGCACTGACAAATGAGGGTGATGTCATGCACTATCAGTGTTTATAATCATGCATTCATTACTGCTAATGTGGCTGTAATGGCACCATAATCAGCTACTAATTGAGTGTCATTACAGGGGATGCTGGTGCAGTGTTCTCCCCACAAATGGCTAATGTCACTGTCATTGTTACATATTGAGCAAAGGGTGGTAATAATCAGATCATATGAGGAAATGAGGAAGGAATGACTTAATCTTCTCCTTGGTTGGTTAATGGTTCACATTAGAAACAGTCCTCATGGAAAAGCAAAAGTTTTATTTGATGGGATTTTACTGTGCACTGATGCAATATTGTGCAAATTAAATGTTATCATTAGAGCTTTATTAGTGACATTTTTGGACAATTATCTCAATTTTTTTCTAACCATGGTCTCTTAATCTTTCAGGTGGTGAGTCAGAAGAACCAGGACTTAACCAGAAAAATCTGATGAGACTATGCCTGGTAACGACCGTCTGTCATGTCCGCTGAAGAGCCCCATAAATACACTCTGCATTCAATAGACTGAAGGTCAAACTGGATGAAGCCACTTTTCATTTGTGACTGACAATTTAATTTTTCAGAACTTTTCAGAACCTTCATTTTCTACCTCTTGTTGCTGCTGTTGTTGTCAAGCGAGGCAGTTTGAACACTTGACTGCTCCGGCCCACTTATCACTCTACAAGGGAAAAAGTTGCATTTAGCAGGCAACATATACAAAGGTGATGCACTGCTTCATTGATCCACTGACCTCCTGTTCTAATTATCCCCACACATGTATGTTAACACACACCTGGTGTTGCTGGCCTCTGCAGATGCTTTAAAAAGTCTTGTTTCTGACTCTCAGTTCAGTGACACAACAGCTATACCCAGTTGGGTCTCAAAGAGAGCACTCACCTTGACTGTGATCGGACACGTGTTGGTGTGTTTGCATTAGCAGGTGTCACGTCCTGCCTGCTCTGATTGAGAGCGAGAATGAGATCTGATGTGGCAGATTGGCCCTGATAAATACTTTAAAAACATTACATCCTGAGGGTCGGTCAATTGAATAAGAAAGCCATAGAGCTTCATTACATTGTTCAGTCAGTTCCTCTAAATGTGTGATACTCAAAAGTAGTCCGCTTTAATTGAAAAGTGTGTGTGTGTGTATGCATGTGTGCCTGTCACATTGTCAGAGAAGATTAGGGCCAGGCCTTTTTGGATCATGTCACTTTGACTGACCTATATTTGACAAAATAATCTGACAAGCAGAAGAAGATGTGTGTGCAAGTCCTGCTGTGATCCGAATACACACATCTTAGACAAATACACCACACTCTCTGACCTTGAGGATTGTTGTGCAGTCTACTTACTTGTTAACTACCTGCAGGCTGTGGCTACCTAACTTCGTATTCAGCCCACATGTCCTTCACCCAACAAACAGGGAATGTAATATACAATTTGTAAACACTGTGATCAAACTCCCAATCTCAGTTGGCCTTTTCTACGCCACCCCTCATGAACAACTTCCCTTTCTCCTCCACACCTCCTCCCAATACACCAATCATCCAGTCAGTGTGTAAGCCCTGCCTGCGGGCCCCTTGGAGGATGAACAATGTGCCCACACTTGACTACGAGTTGCTGCTGTCCCCGGCCAGCACCTCCCTCCCCGGCAGTCCTGCCGGTGGCAGCAGCATCCCCTCTCTGGCATTGGTTGGGGGGGATTCTGAGCAGCGTACCGCTTTTGCCTTCGTAGGCCTACTCATGCTCTTCCTGGTCTTCCTGCTGGTCAGGTGCTTCAGGATCTTGCTGGACCCCTACAGCCGCATGCCTGCATCATCCTGGACTGACCACAAGGAGGGGCTGGAGAGGGGCCAGTTTGATTATGCATTGGTGTAATGTGCTGTAAGGGGGAAATTTCATTGTTCATAGACTTCAGAGTCTTTTAGAGCAATTTTAGATGTGGAAATGGACTGTACCAATGCATAATATTGTGAATGCACTCTAATAAGAGGGCTGGTGTATGCCTGGTTTATATCACTGTTTTGCAGCCTTTGTACTGATGTAAATATGAGGCTGCAGGATGCTATGTAAGCATAACAAGTCTGGTTCAACAAAAGATCACTGGAAACCCTGCGAGCCAAACATCCAGATGTTGGACCATGAAGGACAGAAATAATGAGCTGCACAGCTGCCTTAACCCAACCTACTGTACCCATTAAACATGCTACAACGTCACCTTAGGGCTAGGTTTTTTCAGACTCCAGAGCTTGCAAATATTAAAACACAATAATATTTTTGGAAAGATCACCTTCACTCACGACAAAGTTTATAACCTCAAAGCTACATTTATGGAGAGAATGCAGAACACAAGCAGAACTTAAATGAAGGAGTTTACACTTAAGCAGATGCCCCTTTAATGAACCAATGTCCATTGTAAAGCATTCAAGTGTTAAGTGCTGATCATGGAGCACAAGTCCTTACTTTTTTTCGACACTGAGCCAGGAACAGCACTGCAGTCTCAGATGCTTTTTAAGCAGGTAGTTTGTGTTTCCATAACATTTTATCTGTGTATCTTTTGTGTGTTACTATGTCTATAACAAGAAGCCATATTAAAACTATAATCTGTTATTATTGCAAGTAGAGTTTATGTTCACTGGTTCTGTCCTTTGCTTAGTCTGCCTGCCAAGTGTGGTGGTGAAGCAAACAGCAACCTTTAGGCAAGAGAAAGCTTTATTTTTCTATTCTTGACTCAAGTTTGGGAGTCTCTTTTTGCTACCTTTCTGTCATCTTCCTCTTACTGTATTGATCTTCAGACTGTGGGTTTTTGAGGTATAGTCATGCAGCCATTTGCCTTAGTATGAGGCAAAGCAGGTAGCTTTGCTTTTCTTGTGTTTTTGTAATTGCATACATAGACCACCGGCTTTGTTTTTGATATACTGGGTTCAATCAGTGAAAATAAAACAAGGATTTTCTTCTTCTTCCTGATTTCCACTGATGGCTGGACTGTGTGGACGCTCCACATTGTTCATGTTGGAAATAAATAAAATGATTGCTACTTATTTTGTCATATTGTGTCACTTTTGTTAGCCATGGATATTTACACACAAGAGAAAATAACTCAGGACACAGGACTTAAAAATATAACCCACAATACTTTATTGCCGTTAATGTCACTGGACAAAAGTTTACAGTATTGTGTGAATCACTCTAATTTTACAGACTGCCATTTGATGTTATAAATCTTTGGTTTTTGTCTTTGCACAAAAATGATGATCATTCAGGATAATAAAAGATGTTTCATGAAGGCTGATTCATTTATTGATCACCAGCCTAGTAAATGTGGTGTGACTGGATGTGTCAGGTTCATGGTGAATATTTCATATAAAGTATAAAGCACATATTTTAATGTAAGCCGTTGATGATGAAAGTATTGTTTCAAGTTTGACACTGAAGCTGAGATACAGTAAGCACACACAACACTGCCTTTTTTAAACATAGTGGCAAATAAAAGAAAAATTACAAACTGACAAGAAAGATACAAAGTATACAAAGGTTCCCAGGTTAGAAAAATGGTTATGTATATTATAAACATTGCATAGGCTGTGGGAGAGTGCAGCAACCTTGACTGTTTCGAGAAAAAGATAAGCACCATAGATCCTAGCAGGAGATGGTCATTGATCCATATGGTATTGAACAGACAGTGTAAGCTCTTATGAGATACAAGTTGATATGAATGTTAATTATCTCTAATATATCTAAGTCTAATATGTTTTGATTTATTTTTGACAATGTCTGGTTTGACTGGTGAACAAAACGTCAAAAGTCAGTGATCAACAAATACATTTTTGTTGGTTTTGCCTCTTTTTTTCTCAACAAGACAATGTTAACAGCACTTAAAGGCATTAAATTTTGGGTTTACTGTGAGTATTTGATTCGGCAGCCCTGGCATTTAAAAACAACCAATCTACATTCCACTTAAAAATATACAATTTAATTTTTAAAAAGCAAGTTTGATAATAATTGGTTTTTCAACACTGAGACTATACAAAAGACAGACAAACACAGACACAATAAAATCCTAGCAAAAGAAAAGTCAATTTTTGCAATCCAGATTCGAGACTGCACTTTCTTTGTACAGCTTACGAGATGGTTTTATCTAGCACCTTTTTTCTCTTTGAGAGAAAAAATTAATCGTGAGAAATGAAAGATGACCTGATGGATATTCATTTTTTTGTGAGGTTTCGTGTTCACCTGTGCGTGCCCTTATGTTGTAAAGCACTACCTTTAGTTACAGCTTAGGTTAACATGTCATGTACCTTTGAGACTGTAGTCAGCTGTGTGTCTCTTTGTGTTGTAAATGAGGCTCAGACCTCAGACATCAAACTCACGGGAAAATCAAAGAAGTCAGATAAAGTCAGCTTATAGTCAAGTTCAGCCTCACAACACCAGCTGTCAGCTACAGCTCTGTTCTCCTGAAGCATTTATGTTTCGGGGTTTGTTTGAAAAATGCAGAACCAAGAGAAGCTACAAGCCTCTGACAGCCATCAAGGGTAAAAGACTTTGTAAAAAAAAGATGGCTCTCAGGTCCAGAATTGGTGCACCTGAAGTCTTGATCCCCACAAGGATAAATAAAAACGTGACCTGATCTATCTTCTTTTAAGTCTACGAGCTACTAGCTGTTTGTGATCCCTGCTTGTGATAGATGCTGAGCGACACTAGCACCCTCTTTTGTTTCAAAGTCAGCATCACAGCATGGTGTCCATAAAGTACTGAGGTAACCAAACATGACAGCACAAACACGAAAAAACACTAATCCCTGCTTGCCGCTGCCCACAGGTAGGAAAGAAGACAGTTACATCAGAGAAGAACACAGCTTGCTGTTTTTTCTCATCTGAAAATTGGTTGTCATCCAGCTATTAAACAGACCACTATGGACTAAAGAACCTGAAATGCTGTGTAAATGTTGCAGTCCTTCGTGTTAACATTTTTTTAACAGCACAAATACATTATATGACACACTACAATACTGAGAGGGGCAGACGTGACAAACCTTGTTCCCCAGTGTTGATTTTTACCAAGATCACAGAGAGGTGAGCTAGTCCTTGGACCACAATGACGGCACCCAACCCCTTATATTTAGCCGTAAGATCACTTCTTAATAACACTAAGCAAAAAGACATCACTTTAGACCCTGCATGTGATTTTAATGCTGCCACACACCCATGTTACATTAAGACAGTTTTGGCCATTCTCAGCACTTCTGTTCAGTTTTTTGTTTTGACTGTCAGCAAAAGTGCTTCATGGACTTGAGAACCATCTGTCTGCCATTTTGTCTTCATCAGAGGCCTATGGTCCAAGCATTAGGGCACCTCTCTGCCATCTCCTCCACTGGCTCTCTCAGTGGAGGAGTGCTAGGTCAGGTACAAATGTGTGTGCGTGTGTATATGTGTGTGTGTGTGTGTGGGGGGTGTAGTCAGGGTAAAAAAAACACACAAGAAACATATAATAACATAAACAGTAACAAAGTGGTGGTAGAGTTGGGCTGATTGTCTCAGTCTTTCATAGCGCTTGATTGCCCCTGTTGGGGTGGGGGTGGTCCTGCAGGGGGGAGCTGGAAGGGAGGAGTTATTTGATAAAAGGGAAGGTTAGAACTCAAAGGCTTTAGGAATCAGTCCAGGACCAGATTATAAGCGCACTCAGAGCTCAGTGCAGGTGAATGAGGAGCTTAATGCGCAGAGCGTCTCCTATTTCCCCTTGTAGGTAGTCAGTGTCGTGCTGCTCCTCCAGCTGGTGTAGTCTTCGGGGCCCAAACAGCCGCAGGCTGGCTATCTCTAGTCGGTAGGATCCCGCTGGGGGCGGCCTCTTGCCAAACCGGAGAACACTCTTTCCATCGCGTCGTTCCAGAAGGCGGAAGTGTTCATTAGCATTACCATGTGTGATGACATAGCGTACATGGTGCTCCAGGGGCTGCAGGGCAGGCAGAAGCTCTAGTAGAGGCTCCTTGTTGAGCAGCGAGGACAGAGAAAGGTTCATGGGGATGGAGGACTGGGTGTCTATGCTGGCCATACTCACTGCTGGCTCCTGTAGCGTGGACAAGGACAGAAGGAAAGAGATGAAAAATGAAGAAGCACAAACATCGCACAATCAGATAAAGTTTTATACATCAGAACAACCTTATGTTGAATTCTCAAGCAGTTTGTCAACACACGCACCTGGTTGAGCCCATTTTGATCAGCATTGCGTTTGTGCCGTCCCTTCTTTCCTCCTCCTCCATTGATCTTACACTCGTAGCAGGCCTCAGGAGACAGACTGTCATCGTCATCATCACCCTCCACAAGCTGGCCTGGGAAACCTGAGCCTGTCATACAGTGACTAGATGGAAACAACAAGAGAGGTTAGCATGTTGAGTAAGAGGGAAGGGAATTCATTTCAAATTAATTGGATACTCAGCAAATGAAACATGGTCAAATGTTTTCCTATGGTGAGATGTTGCCAACTGGAATTACTCAAAAAATGTCTAGCGACACCACTTTTCTAATACCAGTTGCTTAAATTAATATTTCACCCCTCACCCCTGTCCGGCTCTGTAGAAACCTCCAGGACAGCCACACAGGTAGCCTCCGTCGGTGTTGGAGCAGCCGTAGATACAGGGGTTGCTGCCTGTGCTACATTCATTCACATCTTGGCAACCACCAGCACCCTGTTCAAAGTCAAAGCCGGAGGGACACACACACTTGAAGCTGCCTAGTGTGTTGTAGCAGGAGGCAGAGCCGCACACTGTTGCTGCTTGACACTCATTTTCATCTGTGGAGGAATGAGACAAAAGTGCAGAGACCGAAAATGAGAAGGCGAGTGTGTTAGGACATGATGCAGTACATTTCTAGTAACATTTCTTTTGCATGTTGATGATGATGTGATGATAATGTGCCTATATCATCACAAGATGATTATCTTTATAGTTAATTCTTACATCTAAATTTAAAGAGTGCTTTCAAACAAATGCTTTAGTATAATTCTGTCTTGTTCCATGTGGTTTTGCACATCACTTCAGAGGAGTATCAATTTATTTTTTATTATTGCAAATTGTTATATACCAACAGACTATGATCAAGAAGAGAGCTGTTTTAGTTTAAAATAAAATCTGATAAATCAATAAAATATGTGTATTATTCTAATGATTAGTGTAATTTTCATCGTTGTTATTACATTATTTCACAATGACAAGGAATTTTCTTCAATATCTTAAACCTAATATTTTAAAGAGAAACGTGATCTCAAAGGTTGTTTGAATGAATCCCTCCCACATTCTTCCTTACATGAATCAGGGATTTTTTTATATGAGATTAACTATAGATGAGCATATTTTTGCAATCTTATATTAAGCCTCAAAACACTTTAACCATAAGGAATTCCTAAATAATCCTCTATACTGATGTGTTCTGGTGCCTTTGTTGTTAACAAACTCATAGACTGAGTCAGTGTAACTCACCCACACACTGGTTCCACTGGTAGTGCTGCACGTAGCCCTGAGGACAGCCACAGCGGAAACCTCCCATCATATTCTGACAGCCGTGCTGACAGCGGTGGTTACTGCCACACTCATCCACATCTGAGGAAAATGAAAATAAAGCCTTTACATGTCTAGTTTTCAGCAGTTCAACCCCTATTTTCTGCCACATTTGATCACAAACATGTCAGCAGAACCCAATGTTCCCATGATTGTGGAATTGAAAAGGAACCTGTGTGAGAATCCAATGTGCCCATGATTGTGGAATTGAATAGGAACCTGTGTGAGAATCCAATGTTCCCATGATTGTGGAATTGAAAAGGACCCTGCATGAGAGACCTTTCTCTCCTAAATATATTAAACTAAATGTAAAGGTTTCTGTGTCTGCTCACCGTCACACTCGATGCCTGTGCTGTCCAAAGAGAAACCTTTAGCGCATTCACAGTTGAAACTACCAGGCGTGTTGATGCATGAGGCCCGGGAACCGCATACACTGTTCTGAGCAGAACACTCATTATTGTCTGCACAGAGAGAAGAAACCAATTTCATTTGAAATAAAGATGCACGTGTTGTTTTTTATGTTCTTTCTAAAGACAAAACTTTATTTCGGTTCAGGGTAACACCGATCTTTTTCTGTCTTGTACTCACCGATGCAGGCAGTCTGGTGCTGTGTGAAGCCGGGAGGACACTTGCAGGTGAAGCCTCCGATGGTGTTGACACAAAGGAATTGGCAATTATGCTGCTTGGTCGAACATTCATCCAGATCTTAGAGGGAAAAAACATCCATCAAAACCAAATTGCATAGAAGTCTCAAAGCTATAAATAGTGTTAATAAAAATTATATGAGAGCAATTTTTCATTTGTAACACACAACAACAACAACAACAACAATAATAATAATAATAATAATAATAATAGACAAACAGCCCCCAGACTGCCGATGTGTTGATTTCGACAATACTACTAATATGGTTAACTATCAAAAAGACCATTAAATAACATCTAATAGCTTTTATGAAGCTATGAAATAACCAACAAACACAAATCAAGAGTGCACCTACCTTTGCAAGTCTTTCCATCTGGCTGCAAGCTGTATCCTCTGGGGCAGGAGCAGAGGTAGCTGCCCTCTGTGTTTTTACACAGGAAGTTACAGGGCTTTGGAGACAGAGCGCACTCATCCATATCTAGAATATGCAGACAGGGTAAGCTTAAATTCTGCAGCAATATTTAGTATCAATAAAAAAAGAAGAGTGTTAGCCTGACAGATATCAGCCATACCAACACAGGAGGTTGCAGTGAAGTCGGTTTTGTAGCCCACATTACAGTGGCAGCGGAAGGATCCGATGGTGTTGATGCACTGACCGTTCCGACACAAATCCGGCATTACCTGACACTCATTGATGTCTGAAAGTAGGGAGACATTTTAGAAAGTGATTTGAATTAGACTGGTTCTCACACTGCCATACACATAATTCATCAAAGAGTCTCTTTGAGCTTATACAGTATATGACAGCGTGAGCTTTCTTTCTTGAAGCTGCATTGAAGGTTTTGTTTGTTTTACTTCATAAAATCAATCGGTAGTATTACTGCGTGACTCACCTCTTCCGTCTGTGGTGTAGCCGGGTCCAAGTGGGCACATCCTCTTGTACTGTACGGTGCCAGGCAGCGGGCAGAGCTCACACTGTGAGCCCCAGCCTCGGCCTATGTTGCAGCAGCACTCAGACTTGGTCACACTGTTCCTGTTGGTGGATGACTGCTGGCACATCGTCTGCAGAACCTCTGTGTAACAGTAGCCCTTTCGATTGTCTGTGTTTGGGATAAGGGTTCGAAGAAGAAGAAAAAAAATGTTTTGGTTGCTAAACTTCAATTGAATTTAAACAAGAATATATGCACACTTTCAGTTATCACCCCCACAGTGTGACTACATATTCTTCAGCAGTAGCGATCTTACCAATACATTCAGTTCCAGTGGAGCTTGACTCAAAGCCATCATTGCACTCGCAGCGGTAGCTTCCTACTTTGTTGACACAGCGTCCGTTCTTACAGATGCCAGGTTTGCTGCGGCACTCATTCAGGTCTGCCAGCGTACAGAGCAAAAGGACGGGAGGATGAAGAGAGCGAAGAGGGGGATAAATACAGTAAAAACGCAGATATTGGGTGAGGACTGAGGAGAACCTCTCACATTGGCTAAAACATTTTTACTCACCCATACATCCCTCTCCATCGGGTCTGTGCTGCATGCCAGGAGGGCAGATACACATGAAGGTGCCAATCAGGTTCTTACAGGTCATACCCTTGGAGTCACAGTCATCCAGGCCCTCAGAGCACTCGTCCTGGTCTGGTAAAGGACAATGAGAGATGGCCAATAGGTAAAACTATAACAGTCAGCTAAAATGAGAACTGTTGTATCCTGTTTTCAGTGGAGTACTACAGCACATAGAAAAGGAATGAAATCAGAGATGACAATAATCAAGCAGATAAAACTGACAGTTTACAAAAAGGAAATCTGATGCACCCTCTCACCTCTGCACATGCGTTGGTCCTCTCGCAGCACGTAGCCAGCAGGACACATACACTCATAGGAACCAAAGGTGTTTACGCACCGGAAGGCACACAGCAAAGGATTCTGGGAGCACTCGTTGATGTCTGAAATCAAGAAGAGAGACGGTTTGTTTAATTTTCTGTCATTTTCTAAAACGTACCTTTGTCAATGTGAGTGTTACTGTGTAAGTGACTGACCTTCACAGGTCATCATGGGTCCGGGTTCGAAGCCCTCCTGACACGAACACTCAAAGCCTCCCACCACATTGGTGCAGGTTCCATTTCCACATGGGTTTCCTATAGAGCACTCGTCGGTGTCTGGAGAAGACAGAGAGCGGGGTATAGATAGAGGTGGCAATTAAAACCAATGAAGATTTATACCATACCTGAGACTTTAAAAGCCCTCATTAGCAGATCAAATGTTAGACCATAAATAGATCAGGCTGTAATGCAGGAAAGAGCTGCTACTGGTGATAAAAACAACATCACACCTGGGTGATAATACAGGTGATATATTCTGAGACATGGCATTAAAGTTCCTTAAAACAAGTCCTGCCTATTGATTTTTCTCTGTCTACTTAATTGCGGCTGTTTCAGTATAAATACTCAAAATACTCTTCCATATACTTATGTTTTGATTCCATTGTTGCAGATTGTTAATTTTAATTTCAGAAACCATCTCACCAATACAGTTGACTCCTGTGTAATCCAGGTTGTATCCGAAGGGGCATTCACAGCGGAATGAACCATCTGTGTTGATGCAGATACCGTTCTGGCAGATGTCTGGGTTATCCAGACACTCATTCATATCTAAAGTGAGCACAAGGAAATTAACATGTTTTCAAGACCTCCACACTTGGCCTCTAAATAAAAAAAAATCAATCTACGTTGTAGCACTGACCTTCACGAGCATCGCCCGGCCCAGGTAGCGCTCCGTGGCCAAAGGGACACAGACTGTCGAAAGCAGCTAGAGACGTACCAAAAGAAAAAGGTCAGCTTCATTATTTTACAAATGTCTGTGGGCATGTGATGTCTTCATTAAAGCTCTGTGTGTGTGTGTGTGTGTGTGTGTGTGTGTGTGTGTGTGTGTGTGTGTGTGTGTGTGTGTGTGTGTGTGTCTGTGTTACACACCCTCGCCTCTCGTGGGCACAGCTCACAGGGAAGTCCCCAGCCCTCTCCAGGCATCTTGCTGCAGCAGCATTTGGCCTTAGTGGTGTTCAAAGCTTTGGGGACGGAACATTTGCCAGCCTCAAATTTGGTGAAACAGAAGCTCTCTCTGGTATCTGCCATAAGTAAAAATAGATGGACAGTAATTGGTCTGTTATTCGTGGGACACAAAGACAAAACATTTATAAGTGAGATAAAATATATCAGATTAACACATTCATTCAAGTTGTTAAGTAACAGCTTCTCTCACCGTAGCAGCGGCGTTTGTTGTCAGAGAGTACAAAGCCCGGCTGACAGGTGCAGTGGAAGCTGCCAGGGGTGTTGGTGCAGGTGCCAAACTGGCAGAGGTTGGACTCCTCACACTCGTTGATATCTGGTAAAGAAGCGTAAAAGGGAACAGGGAGGAGGAAGGCAGGTAAGAAGATGGTGGTGGTGCATTTATGAATGTGTGTGAAGATCAGATGGCTTGGTTGCTCTCAGTATGTGTGGAGCATTTAGTCTGTACTGAAGTCTGTCTATAACTATATTTACTTTATGTATGTATGTACTGTACTTAAGTACTTTTTGTGTAAGTTTGTGTCTTACCTATACACTGGTCATTCTGCACCTCATAGCCAGACGGGCAGATACATCTGAATGATCCGTCCAGATTCTGACAAGTTCCCGGAGAGCAAGTGCCGGGCAGACTCACACACTCATTGATATCTGAAAATTGGACAATATAAAAATCAGATGTGTGTTTATGTCTGTGTAAACTGTACTGTACGGGAATCTTTAAATGCCACCATGCTCTTACTTTTCTTGTATATTTAATCACCAACTTACCGACACAGTTTTTCCCATCCGGAGTATTCTCATAACCCTCATGGCAGAGACATTGGAAGGAACCAAGTCCATTGATACACTGTCCGTTCCTGCACACTTGGCCCTGGAGGGAACTGCACTCGTCTATGTCTGTAAGGTCAACACAGAGAGGTTTAGAACTCTTATTAAAATGCCTGTGATTTTGGATATCCATCAACAAACAGCAGACAGAAAGAAAAAGAAATGTATATTTTTCCTGGCATCAAGAGCTTCTAAAAAAACTGACTTCTGTATAATTTTCTTCTTTGTTACCAGTTATCAGATGTTGTTATGTAATACTGCAACAGAAAAGGGCAACATGTTTTATTCTTTATCAATGTAATCTTCAACAATATGATATCTAAACTAGAGTTGGGAGATATGGAGAAAATCAAATATCAGAATATTTTTGACTAAATACCTTGATATCGATATTGTGGCGCTATTATAGGGTTGACTATTGCTGCTTTCAAAATTTTATTTTTATTTTTTGGATAAATAATCATCAGTAATGTGGATATAATAACTAAATGGGTAAAGGCAAATGATAGAACAGCTAGAACACTGGTAAGTTTAGAAAACTACATCACTTTACTGTAATGCAGCCTTTAAAACCAAGAAAAACAATAGTGTCATATTACTATATTACGATATCCAAAATTTAAGACGATATATAGTCTCATATATTGATATTGATGTAATAGCAATATGTTGCCCAGCCCTAATCTAAACCTGTGTCAAGACTTTGACCTTTAAGAAAAACAACTAACTGCTGCTGACCTTCGTATAGCAGAACAGTAAATGATCAGAAAATGAAAAAATTAAGGAAATAAGCAGAGCAATAAATGATTTGTACCCATGCAGTCGTTGTTGTGTGTTAGCTCAAAGCCAGGGAAGCAGAGGCAGTTGTAGGATCCCACTGTGTTTTTGCAGGTACCGTTACCACATGGCTGTCTGTCGCACTCATCGACGTCTAAGATACACACAGAAGGAACAACATTTAGAGTGGGTTAGGCAGTATTCAGTATACGGTATTGACTTACTCTGCAGGATTACATGCAACATAAATTATATAGTAGTATGATTGTGCTTCTTACCCATGCACATGGTCTGGTCAGCTGTAGCCTTGAAGCCGTTGTGGCAGAGACAGCGATAGCTTCCCTGCGTGTCAATACACTCTCCATGGCTGCACACATTAGGAATCTCCTGGCACTCATTACGGTCTGAAAAACAAAATAGAAATGGAAAATGTTAACGTATTATCAAGGGTTGCAACTAACAAGCACTTTATATGTACAAATCCCATTTTATATACAGACCATGCCATGTGTCATGCTTGGATTTTATGCATTGGTTTTCTCCTTTTTTTGTTTAGTGAATTTTTAGATGTGTATTTGTTGACAGAATAACACCCCACTTGGAAAAACTGGTGTTGTGTTTAGTCAAAGGCTGGTCTAAATTAACATACCTCAGCAGATTCTCCACTGTCCCATAAAGGCAAATTACAATAATCTTGCCTCAACAAGGGATGTCCATGTTTAACATTTTCCTCACATCACCAACATGATTCCACCTTCTTACTATTTTAAGATGGGAAACCCCAGTAAGGCCTGTCAGATAGGCTGGACTCACCGACACAGGCCCCGCTGGGGGACAGTTTGAAACCTGGCGAGCACTCGCAGCGGTAGCTGCCTGGAATGTTGATACAGTTGGCGTTGCGTTGGCACAGGTTGTCCCCACTGTTACACTCATCAATATCTTTGCAGGGGGAAGAAAAAGAGAAACAGTGGACATCAATCACAGGCTCCATAACTGTCTGGTCAAAGCAGGCAGTCGGCTTGTGGACAGCAGGAGAGAAAACACAGCAGATCCAGTTTGGCTCTGGTAAGGTACAGTCATTGGCAGGTTCTGGATGATTGAAGGTCCAGGCAGGTGCTCTCATTCAGAGCCACTATGCTTGTCTTTACAAGGGCATAACTCATGTGGGAAAAGGCAGCATTAACTGCACTGAGTGGACTGCCTCTCATCCTATGTGTGTGTGTGTGTGTGTGTGTGTGTGTGTGTGTGTGTGTGTGTGTGTGTGTGTGTGTGTGTGTGTGTGTGTGTGTGTGTGTGTGTGTAAGACTGTATGGGTGTGTTGGTGTGATTTAGTGCTGAAATGGTGGTGAGTTGTTGTGCCAGCAGTAAGTATATCCATAATATTGTATAAGGCATAAGCATGCAATGATTCAGCAGCAGGGTGAAAGAGAAGCAGAGATACAGTATGGGGAGGTATAAGTGTGTGTGTGTGTGTGTGTGTGTGTGTGTGTGTGTGTGTGTGTGTGTGTGTGTGTGTGTGTGTGTGTGTGTGTGTGTGTGTGTGATGTGTGTGTGTGTGTGTGAGTGTGTGTTGAGAGTGAGAGACAAAAAAGGAAATACAAAAATAGCAAAAGAACAAGAAATCTATGTAGCACCACCTTGTGTGCATTGTCTTATAATAGGAGGATATGATTACCATTATCTTCTCTTGCAAAAAACACCGTTAGAGGACAGGAGAAAACATATAAAGTGAGTTTTACCTTCACAAATAAGCAGTATGTTGTTGTAGCTGAAGCCCATTGGACATTCACAGCGGAAGCTCCCAATCTGATTGATACAAACTCCATTGGCACAGATACCAGGGATCTCCCTGCACTCATCAATATCTGTGCAAAACAACACCGCAGAATGTTTTATGCAAACTGTACTTTGTAACAGCACCACTTACTACAAACTGCACTGTACCAGCTTTGACCTTGTAATAACCTTACCGATTGGCTTGCCAGTGTGGATGTCGATGATGAAGCCAGGAGCCTGGTTACCACACAGTAACTGGTACTCAGCTGGAATATACAGGAC
Organism: Percina caprodes; assembly: GCA_013375575.1. Lineage (NCBI taxonomy): Eukaryota > Metazoa > Chordata > Actinopteri > Perciformes > Percidae > Percina > Percina caprodes. The sequence goes on from JABXJD010000004.1 coordinate 8,571,806, forward strand.
AGGGGGCACTCAGTGGCAGTGATAAAATGTACTCATATAGTGATGTTTCAGCTGTTTTAGAGTGTGTTTTAGTGTATTTATTGTCACTCACTGGTAGCAGGAGTTGGACAGGCCTCACATGGCTTGTTCCATGCTTTTCCCACGTTGTAGGCACAGCAGCACATCTTCTTGGTCATGTTGAAGGACAGCTCGTTCTCACATGTGTCGTTATAGTTACGATAACATACACTCTTCCTCATGTCTGCGTTACAAAGAGGAAGACAGTCATTTAATTCCAAAAGCTGAAAAGCCAGCATTTAGAAATGTTTGCAACTTTTCAAACTTTTAATATGTTTATTTGCACAAGAGAGTAAATATTTTCTTGTAGGTCCAAGAGATGTCTCTCCCACTCACCCATGCAGTTGTTTCCCCCATTGACCTGCATGTACTCAGGGGGACACACACAAGTGTAGTTGCCCAAAGTGTTGTAGCAAGTACCAGGTCCACAGATCCCGATGTGGGTTGTGCACTCATCGATATCTGCGCGCAAAGATGGAATGACAGATGATAAAAATATGAGGTGAGAGCAGGGTGTTCCTTCTCCCTTCATAGGTGATCTACATTTTATATATAGAGGGCTAAACATATTTTCCAGTCAATTACCGTACCTCATTCAGTGTAATTTCTCTTTCAGTTCTTACCCTCACAGATGCGAGTCTCCTCATTGAGATAGTAGCCTCCTGGACACTCACACTGGAAACTACCAAAGGTGTTAACACAGTTTCCACCCTGGCAGAGACCTGGCAGCTCCTGGCACTCATCAATATCTAGAAAATAATTAAAGCTGTTAGATCCATAGATGTCACTCATGTATTGAGTTTTTAAAGAGTTTTTCTGCTACACTAGTGCTAGCTGTGGTTTCTGTTGTTTATTCAATAGACTGGAAAACAGAGAAAGCTGGATGGTGTACCTTCCAGTATAACAGTGATGGGGTTGGGTCTGAATCCCTCTCCTCCTGGACAAAGAGTCTTATATTCCGCTACAGACAAGACAGAGACATACAGCAAGTTAGTGTAAAAAAAGCAAATAATAAATAACTTTTGCTAAGACATAAATCGAACAACAAATCGGAGTAAGTATGACGTTCATTTTGCAGTAAATGTTATTGGTAATCGATCAGTGAGGTCCTGTAATACATACTGGAGTTGGGGGCAGGGCACAGTTCACAGGGGTTTCCCCAGGCTCCTCCCTCGGAGCAGCAACAGGAAGCCCGGGTCACACCCACGCCGATCTCCGCACTACAGGAGATTCCTCCATCACCACGTGCAAGGATGTCCAGGAAGCAGTTGCCAACACGTGTATCTAAGAAAGACACATTTCTTCTTATCAATACATCATTACTTACATTACTTCACTTTCATGTAACAGAATGTTACAATGTGTGAGTGTACAAATGAAATAAAGAGTGGTTTAATTCAATTTTTATTAAATATTTCTAACTCAAATTTGATTTGTCATCTGTCCTGACTGGTTAAATTTTGGGATAGGATGCAGCATCTTGTCACTGTGTTCTCATATTTAAAAAATAATAAAAATCAATCTCAATCTCCTTCATTAAAACCTGCTAATGTGTGTGACTCACCCACGCAGCCCACTCCAGTGGGGTTTAGTTCAAAGTCAGCTGGGCAATTACACAGGTAGCTCCCTGGAGTGTTCACACACAGCCCGTTGATGCAGTTCACAGGGTCCGCACACTCGTTGATATCTGCATTACACAGCGACAAACACAAGCTCAGCAACAAAGAAGGGAATAAACAGATGGTAGTAGACACATCTTTTGGTCTTTCTTTATGTTGGATATGTTTTCAAAGAATTTTAAAGCTATTTGAGTCTGTTCTGTGTCTGAACTAAGTGAATTTAAACTAAAGTTACAGAAGGGCAACACTGACCAGTGCAGTTTCCTCCACTGCGGTCCAGTTCATAGCCATCATCACACACACAGCGGAACATCCCTGGAAGGTTCTGGCACGTTCCAAATACACAGATGTTCTGGAAATTACACTCATCGATGTCTGTGGCAAGGCCGACAGAAAAAAAAATGTTAGTTGAATAAAAAAAGAAAAGTATAAAGAATAAAATGCAACAGAATGAGTCCAGCACCTTGACACGCCTTGCTGTCTTCTGTAGGAGTAAATCCCATCTCACACTCGCAGCGGTAGCCACCTGGAGCATTCAGACACTGGCCGTTCTCACACAGGTTCACGTTGTCTGCACACTCATCCATGTCTGAATCATAAGAGAGCAGTGCATTATAAACGTACTCTGCAAGGAGCTCACTGCACACCCACAGCTACTATTCAATTAGGATTCATTAAGATAGTTTTAGCAGTTTTACCAGAGCAGGAAAATCCATCTCCATTGAAGCCCTCCTTGCATGTACACCTGTAAGATCCCGGTGTGTTTATACAGTCTGCGTTGGGGTTGCAGTTATGGTCCTCTAAAGAGCACTCGTCCTGATCTGCAGAAAGAGAGAGAAAAAAGCGTGAGGAAAAAAAACTTGAGCGCAGAACTCAATAAAAAGTTACAAATTCTAATATTTTTGTGTAAAGGAGACTTTTGTTCCTTTATTTTGTCTTAAAAACGTGTGTGGTCCGAATATGTACTCACCAACACACTTGATCCCATCTCCCAACCAGCCGTCTCGACATCGACATTTAAAGCTTCCAGGTACGTTAATGCAGGCAGCGTGCATGTCACAGTTATGAGCCCCAATCTCACACTCATCAACATCTGGAGAGATATAGAGATCAATTAGCCAATACACAGGCAGTAACACACATTGCTGAACAAAAAAGAATATAAACAGCAAAGATATTTGAAAATTAGCTTTTTGCTTAGCAGATAGTTTTAAATTCTATAAACAGTGAGTCATTCATAAATTATCATTTTAACAATTGCAGACCTGCAACTACTGTATGCATGGGTGAACACTTGTCTCAGATAAGAACACAGAGGTCCAGACCTGTTAGCCTGTGTGGTGTGTGTGTGTGTGTGTGTGTGTGTGTGTGTGTGTGTGTGTGTGTGTGTGTGTGTGTGTGTGTGTGTGCGTGTGTGCGTGCGTGTGTGTGTGCGTGCGTGCGTGTACCTGTGCAGCCTGTGGATCCCTTTTTGACAAAGTATCCCAGCTGACAGTGGCAGATGAAAGAGCCTTTGGTGTTCTCACAGTCGCCATGGAGACAGATGTTTGGGTTCAAGTCACACTCGTTCACATCTGGGCAGACAGAGATGGACAGACACACATAATATGTAAATGTTCTGCCCTTTAGAAACTAGAGTGAGAGATAATGAGACTCAGAGGAAGTCCCGCAGATTTGAAGATTTCCCAAATTACATTCATATTCTAAGTATTGTGTTTCCTCTCACCGATACACGTCCTCATGTCCATAGAGGCCATGAAGCCATCATAACACAGACACCGGTATTCCCCAGGAATGTTGGTGCACTGGCCTCCATCACAGATGTCTGGAGTCTCCTCACACTCATCAATATCTACAAGAAACAGCAGATGTCAATGTGCTATAGGTGGAAACGCCATGAAGAAAACTTTTATTTTCATGGGAGAAGTAAAGAAATATCATATTATGACATCGCGGCATTTCTAATTAAAATCCATAAAGTGAACACATCCTGTGTTTTATTACCTGAACAGGTCCTGAGGTCAGGCATGAGAGCATAGCCCTCACTACAGCTGCACTCATAGCTGCCCTCTGAGTTGGTGCAATGGGTTTCACAGCCACCGTTCATAATGGTGCATTCATCAATATCTTTAAAGAAAAGACAAAATTACAGTTAAAGTATCTAGGTTTCATTATTTTAGAATGACGGGCGGTACACAAATAAATAGTTTCCCAATTATCCAACATTGGTGTCACTTTTTTGATAAAGTTGGTTCCACTTACCAACGCAGCCCTGACGGTCTGGTGTGGCCTGGTAACCGGTGTCACAGGAGCACTGGTACGTTCCCGGCATGTTGATGCACTGGCCATGCTTGCACAAGTTGTCACTTAGCTGGCACTCATTCACATCTGACAGGACCAGCAAACAAGTTATGCATTATAATCCATGTAGTGTATTGTACCTAATCCTAATTATTATAATAATCACACTGTTTATTTAACACTAGTTTATAGAAACTAAAAGATCCAGAAGAGAAAGGTACTTTTTCAGGACTTGACATAGGTTTCAAGTGCACTAGGTTTTAAAATAAAATGTGATGTGCTAAGAATGACATGTAACACCAAGTGTGGGAATGGATATTTATGATCCACCTTCACAGGCAGATCCATCGTTGCTGAGCGAGTGTCCGGTGGGACATTCACACTCATAACTCCCTTCTGTGTTCAGGCAGGTTCCTCCACGACACAAAAGGGGGTTTCTCTCACACTCATCAATGTCTGTCAGGAGAGAGGAAGATAGGGAAGGAGGGATACAGAGGGAAAAAGGAGGAAAAGATAATGAACAGATAAGATGATCTTCACACTGTGGACATAACTTCAAACAGAGTATATCATTTGAAATTGTGTAATTGTGTGTGTGTGTGTGGATTTGTTTTCAACCTACCCATGCAGTTCTTCATCATCATGAAGCCGCTCTCGTAGCCCTCGAAACATTCACACTCAAAGCTGCCAGGTGTGTTGACACAGGTACCGTGACCACACAAGTCTGGGGAGATGCGGCATTCGTCGATGTCTGAAACACAAAGACATTAAAAAGATACCCTGACTAACTCCTTACTAATTGTGACATAAATGTCTAATTTTGCTGAAATACCTGTGCAGTTCCTCTCCTCTGCGGTCAGAGCGAAGCCGTTGTTGCAGCGACATTTAAAACTGCCAATGGTGTTCCGGCAAGTTCCATGAGTACAGAGACCCTGGAACACCTTACACTCATTTACATCTGGAGAGGAAGACATGCAGTTCAAATAATTTGGTCAAAATAATACAATTTACTGGATGAATATATTACATATGTATATGCTTTTACAAATTAAACTTTATTCTCTGTCACTTCGGTAATACAGGGTTCTACCAACAAATGTACACACCCATTGTGTCACAAGGCACATTCAAGGATGAAAGTGTTCACTTACAGTGAGTGGAAACAATTTGGTACCTTTGTAGAATGGCCTGCCGGTCAGAATTTCTCCTCTGTTGGCAAAGCCGGGCCCTCTGGGACAGATGGCTCTGTATTCAGGTGTGTCTGGTTTAGGACACTCCTCGCAGTCGATGCCCCAGGCAGAACCCACTAAACAGCAGCACATGTCCACACGGTATCTCCCTGGCAGTGGCTCGCCACACTCATCCTCATGCCACTTCATGTAGCACTGCTCACTACGCGTATCTAGAAAAAAAAACAGTCACTTTCTGTTTTAAAGTTTTGTCCTAAAGGAGCACTGACATGGTAACCTCTGGAAATAACAGTTTCATTGGATGTGATGTCTGATTTCTTTGTTGTGCAGTCCTCTTACCCACACATGTGCGTCCAGTACTGTCCAAGGTGAGACCCTCAGCACACTCGCAGCGGAACGAGCCCTGGGTGTTCACACACCGGCCATTTGTGCACACTCCAGGGAACACCTCACACTCATTAATGTCTACAGGGAGCGGGACATGTTAAGAACCGTAAATAATTACAAGGTGAAACACACTTTTTCTCAAAAGAAATCTACAGGAAGAACATTAAGGCATATTACAAGGACAAAAAGATGATTTCATGGCACCGATGTTGGATGAAGGAAGGCTGCGGGGTTGTCACCGGTCATTAAGTTATCAAATGTTCTTACCTTCACAGACGAGGCCCTTCATACGAGCAAACCCTCGAGAGCAGGCGGTGTCTATGGGGAAATTTAATGAAGATATTTTATGTATGAGCACTGTTTGTAGAGTATGTATACCTTTATTGGTTTGCCAAAATGTCAGGGTATATATATATATAGGTCAAGTCCACAGGATGTCTACAATATGAAGGAAACCAATTTTTTTTTAAAACAAGCCCTGAGTGCTTAGAAGTTAACAAATATTGAATATGCTCTTTGGAAGGGAAAATAGGAAGAAGAAAGTTCAACGGCCCTCATCTGGCAAAAGTCAAAAAGCCTTCATTTAGATGGCTATTGTTGGTGTGTTGAAATTGTTAGTACATGTTAAAATAGAGCTAAGTAACAACCTACCTGTTTTTAATGTTTTCCTTTATTCTTTTTATTTATTTGACGATTATGTATTATTAATGTATTTATAATAATAGGTGCAACAGTAAAGCAGTTCTGAATGTAAAACCACCCTTCAATTGTGACTTTGTTTGGTAAATATTGATCTAAATGGTGTTTCAGAGGCTTTTAAATAAGACATTAACTCTGGTGGACTGAAACCGTGTTAAGTTTTAGGATAAAAATGGACAGAATTACAAACATTAAACACTGGCACGGAAAATTTGCAGCATCTGTGTGTGAGAACTGACCGATCTCACAGGGTTCACAGGGGCTGCCCCAGGCGGCTCCCAGTGTAGAGCAGCACTCAGACTTCAGTGTGGCTCCGTTGATGTTAACCTCACAGCGGTTGTCTTGTATCGTCAGCCAGCAAGTACTCTTCATACTGTCTGTGGAGCCGGAGTTACAACAGAGAAGACTTGCTTACCTAGTGGGGTTTTCTTGTAAAGTTAACACTGAATGTTAACTGTGTTTATCCTTCAGGCTTAACAGTTTGTTCTTCATGAAACATTTGCAAAGACAATTTATTTAAATATTTCCTTGTGTTTACCATTAGAGCACAGAATTACTCCACAGCACCACTAGTGGTCAAAATCTCCACAGGGTACCTTTAACTATGGCAACAAAATACACCACAAACACAATTGAAATGTCACTTTCAACCTTCCTCACTGCCATAAAACTTGCGTCTTTGGCTACACACTGAGCTAAGTGAAGCCCATGCATCATTACATTTAATCCTATGCTACTCCATTCCTAATTAATTAAAACTGTACAGTCATATCAGTGACAGCTTCTTTCCAAAACCACAAGGCCACCCAAACAAAAAACACAATTTACTTTCCCTTTCTTCCCCCGCTGAGTGATGGGCTCGAAAACAGAAAACAGAAAACAACCAAATGAGAGGAATTTAGAGACCTCTGAAAGAGCCAGCTCATGGAATATGTATGAGTATTTATTTATGACTCATTCTCAATCCACTTACAATAACATCTGTATTCTGTATTAGCATGTAGCTTTCTCCCAATGACTTTCCAAAAGTAAGAAATCTGGAATATTTAACCTCAGCAGAGAGTCTTACATACCACATGTCACTTGGAATCTAAAGCGGATCTCTATGAAGTAAAGCAATCTCCATGTGAACCAAGGCCGTGCATGCAAGTATTTATCTAATAAATCATCTGAGTGTGTTATGTTGCCCAACATCTGAAGATGATAATGTTTCTGGAATGCTCCTGGAAACCTGTACCACTTCAGCGTTTGTTTACAAAAAGAGTAAACCTCGATAAGAATGATTAGTCAAAAAGACCCATGCACTAATTATTTCCCGTTGACACTCGTGTCTAAAGTGTGTAATCATAATCTCACGCAAGCAGTTTCTAGGACCCTGCGGTGCTTCTTCATTTGGGAGGACGGATGTCTTACCCACACAGATGGTGTTGGTGGAGTCCAGCTTGCTGCCGTGGGTGCACTCGCAGTTGAAGGACCCGGCCACGTTGCGACACGCTCCATTGATGCACGGGCTGGAGTCGCATTCGTTGATATCTGAAACATGTGCAAACACACACCTGAGGTCAAGGCTGTGAGACTGAATCATCAACTGCATTTGGCAAACACAATGTGTGTGCCTTCTTTCCATGAGCTACATGTTTACTGGAAACTAAATGCAACACATCTGGTAATGTCACCTCATTTTGATCTTGATTGTTAGTAAAACAACAAAATACATCTGGATGTGACACAACACATGTGAGAATGTGTGTGTGAAAGTGCTCACCTTCGCAGGTCTCTGAGTCGGGTTTAAAGACAAATCCTTTAGGACAGGAGCAGGTGTAGGAACCGGGAGTGTTTCTACACAGACCGTTGTCACAAAGCAGACGGTTCACCAGACACTCATTGATGTCTGCAATGGAGGTGACAGAAGCCAATGGTTAGAAAACAGAGGTTTATGACATTTCTAATTAGAGGGCTATCATGCACACCAGGAGTATTAGTCTTTTTTTGCTTTATCTTGTTATGACAAGTTGTGGCCACAGGATGGGACACAGTTTTATTTTGAGACAGAAATATGGCTAATGTTGTTAGCTAGGGATGTGCTGTTTCTTCTCAATAAAAACATGGAGACACTCTGACTCACCAACGCAGTTTTTGCCACTGGTGTCAGACTCATAACCAATGTTACAGATGCAGCGATAACTTCCTCTCAGGTTCTCACATATGCCGTTCTGACAAATGTCCGGGTCAAGGGCACACTCATTGATGTCTAGGATAGAATAAGTATTAGGCTATGTACATAGATAAATACTGATAAACAGCACTGTGGGAACATCCACATTCATGAACAATGTGCTCACCTCTGCCATCAGCTGTAATGCCAATACCACTGCTGCACACAGCCTGGAACTCAGCTGAAAGATACAAGATAAGATTTTTTGCAAATTTAACAAAATCAACCAAGATTTCCAAGAATTGAAAAAAAAAAGTAGCAAAAGCAAATGAAAGATGTTACCTGAGTTTCTGGAGGGGCAGGGTTGGCAGGGCTCTCCAAAGCCATGTTCAGCATTTGCACAGCAGCACTCAGACTTGGTCACAGCACCAGGGAACGGCCGCGAGCATGTGCCCATCTTTATGGCACCGTAGCAAGTGGTCCTCATGTGTGTGTCCACACACACTCTCCCATCAACATCAATAGCCAGGCCTGGAGGGCACTCACAGCGGAAGGAGCCCTCAGAGTTGATGCAGCGACCGTTCATACAAATGCCAGGAGTCTGACATTCATCAATGTCTGATGAAGAGAGGGCACATAAGTTTATAAGCTAAGGTGTGTACAGAATGGACTAGACAGTAAATATTCAAAGGGTTATGAGTTTCTTATAAAATAAATCTGAGTATTTAGTGAGTATTTATTTTAACATTCCAGATAGAACATATTGTATAGTAGATAGAGTAAATTCCAACCATCTTGTATTATGCAAGTCACTGTTTTCATAGGAATCAATTTTCATTGATCTCACAGCTAACTCATGAGCAACACGGCAAAACGAAAGTAAAAAAAAGGCTTACAATTTTTGTTAAAAATAAAATAAGTCCCCTAGGTCAAGTCCATCTGTAACTTTTCTTTGGCTTATACAATTCTTAATGCTCAATTTAAAATATGTTAATGCATGACATCAATAATGAATGAAAAATTACAGAGAGCTTAATAAGGAATCAGATCCTGGGGAGTTATCTAGATTTATGTGTTGTGTATTTGGGATATGCACCTGTGCTGTTGGTGTTATTGTGTGACTGCAATAAAATGATAACTACTCTTGAAGCTTCCTATTTAACAGAGACTCATAAATTCATACATCTATTTATCTATTTCTGAAATTTCTGGATTTTTTTTCGAAAAGTCAGACAAAACACAAATGGGTTTAGAAAGAGATCTGCAGGACACCACATCTGGCAACACAGCAGCCTAGTTGGCCCAAGACTTGAGGTTTGTGTTTGTACTTTATAAATCAGTCATACCGGTGCAGTAGCGTCCGTTAGGTGCTAAAGCAAAGCCAGGCTTGCAGATACACTTGAAGCTGCCGTCTTCATTGATGCACATGCCATTAAGACACATGTTGGTGGTGGCGCATTCATCGTGATCTGGAGGGAAATGAGAGGAAAATTTAGTTCACGTTTATAAAGGTAAAAAGTTCATGTGAAGACCTGTTCCCGGGTGATCTTCTCACCGATGCAGTTCTTTCCATCAGGAGTGAGCTCGAAGCCAGCATTGCAGATACACTGGAAGCTTCCCTCAGTGTTGACACAGCGGCCGTTGCGACACATCACCCCATTCACAATACACTCATCAATATCTAAAGAGAGGAGGAAGAGGGAAGATGCACGTGGCTGAGTTTGTTGTATTTTAACCACCAGCCATACTGAATTGAGTAACAAACTACTTCACAAAAAAACATATGTAAAAGATGTACTGTATGTTAAACATCTGCATGTGTATGAAACATCTTTGGGAATTGTTGCGGTAATATAATTTGACAGCACAGATAGACATACCAATACAGGCTTGTTTGGTAGGGGTTCCCTGGTAGCCCTCATGACACTTGCAATGGTACCCTCCAGGTGTGTTGACGCAGTCTCCATTGATACATGGATTACTCACACACTCATCCACATCTGTGGAGAAAAGAATACATTGCACAAAAAACTATGATCTAACCAGACAGAGTGAATGGATTTAAATATTTAACAAACAAAAAAACAATTCACATTTTGACATACAGTACACTTGTATTAAGTTCCTTAAATCTGCAGAAGATGGCAGTGCAGGGCATGCAATTCACTGTGGCAGTGTCACATAGTCACTGTATCTCCCTATATAGGCTCAGGGAGCTTAAATAGAACTGTAATGACCTGATGTGCACTTATGCATTAAACAGTGTGTGAGAGCATGTTTCTTACCGATACACTCCCCGCGAACATCCTGTCTGTAGCCCATGTTGCACTCACAGCGGTAGCTTGTGGGTGTTGGAATGCAGCGTCCATTCAGACACAGGTTGGTAAAATGTTTGCACACATCAATGGTGTCGTTCATAGAAACAGTGCCTGAGAATACACAACACACATTAACAAAACACAGCAGACAAAAAAAATGTGCCATGATATACAAATATGTTTTCCAACTGAGAAATGACCCCTTTTATCTAGTACCATTTAACAGGATTATTCAAATCCACAAAACGACTTACCTATATTACGCTGGTGTCCTCCTCCATTCCCTCCAAAGCTTCCTCCGTTACCTCCAAAGCTCCCACCGTTACCTCCAAAGCTTCCTCCGCCGTTGCCACCAATTCCTCCATTACCGTTACCATTGGGTACGCTGGGGAACTTGAATCCATAGTTGAACCCGTTGCCGTTGTTGTTGGGGTAGTGTCCATTGGGGTAGCCATTAGGAAAGCCGTGTCCTTGGGGAACACCCACAATACACAGACGCCTAAACTCGTCTACAAGAGAGACAAAGATAACAGGGAACAAGTCAGTGGAAACATTCAACTGTAGGTTAAGTTTCATTAGTTTCCATTCAGATATAGCTGAGGAACAATAAGCTCTAAAGTTGTGTGAACAAAGATTTTCTTTTTAAACAGTTTATGAGACTCCAAAGAACGTTGGATCACTCAGGGTCCTACAGTAATGTTCTCATTGTTTCCTGGACTTAATTAATTCACAAAGGCTATTGCACTTCCCAATACATTAGTTGTTCTTTTGTTGAAGGCTGTTATACAGTTTACCATCTAACTGTTGTACTGGTTTCAGATATGCCATGTAACTAGTGGAAAATGTGCATGCATAATAATATACTCTACTCTGCTTTTGCATGAAGTTACAGTAAAGTGTATAATTAAAGTTTGTGTGTATGAATAAATGCATGTACAGTATTTATGTTGATGTGTGAGAAGTATAAATACATGGCACTGTTTGTATGTTCTTCACTTAGTTTGACTAATAAAATCGGAATAAATCACACAAACATGCATCTAATTTTGGAGGTGTGTGTGAAAGCAGCAGAACATTCTGCAACAGATCAGTTTTGGATCACACAGTCTCACGCAGAGGACGAGCTTTCTGAATTTTCAGACATGATTGGTCATTCTCTTGAAATAAATCTTTTCCATCTCCCTCTATTTAGTTTGCGCTCATGACTTCATGCTCATCAGCTTGAGTGGAGGCTCCTGCCTCTCTGTCACACACACACACACACACACACACACACAAACTCTTGTCTAGTTTAACAATGTTAAAGTAATTTGGTTTGTGAAATGCTGTCGTGGCTTTATTTACTGCCTGTGTTAATGCCATGTCATAGACAATCTATTGTGTAGACTGCCAGTTTTTATTCAGCAGAGGAAGAAGGTGATGGATGTTCTGTACTGATTTCAAGCTTATATCTATCACTTTGTTTGGGGATCAGCTTGCATATAAAACGTGTATCTTATTTCATGTAATGTATACTCACCGGAACCCCTGACAGGACACATCTCAGGGATCTGTCCCAAAGCCCAGCAGCGTCCTGTGTCACAGCAACACTGCATCTTGGTGTACTGACCGCTCAGCTCTGCAGCACAGCGGCCGTTAGCCAGAGCTGAGAAGCACGTGCCCACACGCTGATCTGAAGTAAGAGGAGAAGCATTAACAGAATTAGACAACTGAGCAGGCAGCAACATATGTTTCAGCTCAATTAGAAGTCAAATAAAAAAGACACAAATGGCTGATATGTGTTTTAGTATGTTCTATGTTTCTTATGTTCTATGTCTCCCCTGGCTGAGAAAGACTAATTTAATTTAAATAGAATCTGAAATTTCTTATTTTTGCTGGCCTCTAGTGGTTTTAATTCTTATCTTGATGTAGCAGTGTACTCCAGTGTGTGTCAGTATCCTGGGACATCAAGTGCAGTTACAGGTGCAACACCAAAACTCTCATCAGTGTTTCTGGATATGATCAGAGGTACAAAAGATTTAAAACTTTTATCCAGAGAGTAAAACACTGTTTTTCAGCCTAGTGTGAAATTATTATTTATATGCAGGACAAATTAAGTAATATTACCACCACTGACACTGCCTTTTATGCTGGAAAAAGGGTACAGGGAATTGCTACTCTCAAAAACAGCAGTGCTGTATGTCAGAGGGCTGGCATGGCCTTTCCATGGTGGCTGGGGAGGAAGCTCCTTTATGGGCTGGCAGTGGGAAAGGTTGCTTGGGGTCTCAACTATCAGCAGGCATCTGAAGGGCCTCCAAAAGGGGTCTTATTTGTTACAGTTTTCCAGGTCAGAGTCAATGAGGCAGGAGAAGGGGCTAGGGTTCAAATAGCATGTGTAGGGAGTAAATGGAGAGACAAGGGATTCTTTTAATCAAAATACCAAGAAAAGTAAAAAGACAGATTGAGAGGGAGATAATGCATGTGTATTATTTTACTAATAGGAAAACATATGTGAAAAAGAATTTTAAGTGCAGCTACAGAAAAAGGGGAAAGTGGAATGAAGGGGGGAGTTGAGGGAGGGGCACAAGTCGATTAACTCACTAATGAGCCAGCCGTCTGGAATTAATCAGTTCCATGTGGAGCAATTCTTGCCAATTAGATAGAACATGAGGGGCTGTGCTGTGCATGGGAGCACATATTGTACAGTACATTCAAATGCATTTGCAATTACACACACAGATATGCATTCCCATACATATAAACTGGCACGTATACAAAAAGTGCATAAATACACACACATATGCTTGTACAAATAAGTACATACACGCACCAATGTACATAAATACACAATTCAAAAAAACATCCCATAGGAATGAGCGAGCTGGAGGCCGCGTGGCGGAGAGGGGGAACGTAGAGGGAGGGGTTTGCTGATGAGGATGATGATGACTCAAATTGGATCCAGACCGTGGTTTGCTCGCTAGTGTTGCACCACTACACAAGCATATGCTTTCATTTGTTGAGGTGTTTTTACAGACTGACTGACTGGACAGGTCTTTTTTTCCTCGAGCTTCCACCGTGTGACAGGGCATTAGGTTCTGATTACCGTCAGGCCCCCAACCGCTCGCACTGGCCTACTTTACCATGGTACAGTACATCCCACAAAACAAGGACCAATAGCCACACAGTATAGCCTCTGGGACCAGAGCTATACATCCTGCTGCTTCTAAAACATGAGGGCAAGCAAGCCAGTGAGAGATATTAAAACAATTTACTTGCATTAATTAACCTTATGTTCTGACCACAAAGCCTGGGAAATTGCGTCAAAGTGCGTCTTTCACATGAAGAGAAAGCCAGCTGAGTTTATGAGATGTGTTTCAGAGCCCAGGTTTGTGTCAAAGTGTGACTTTAGATCACTGGTTTGATCCTGACTCAGTCTAGTTAGGTTTTGTATGGGTTTACTTATCTTTGTCTCCTCCTAATCTAGTCTTGTCCATTTTGGAAGTAGACCAGAGACAGAGGAAGGATTAAGGGGGTTGTGCCTGGCACCTGTGTTATTTGTCTTTTGTTTTTCTATCTTCAGCAGGCTGCAGAAGAGCAACTGGAAACCACTACTGAAGGAAACAAGGTGCAGGATCCACATGTCAGAGGGTGGGAGGGAAAAAGAGGTCCAAGAGGAAAAGGTTAGATAGATAAGAAGAACGAGAGTGTGAGAATGCTTCACTTTTGGAGATAAAGAGTTAAAAAAGAAGAAGGGAAAAAACAGAGTAGACAGAACAAATGAAAAAAGATGGAAATGTCTACAGTTCCAGAGACTTTCTCCTGTAAATCACTGAACTGTTATGAAAGAATGAGCTTTGTTGTCATTCACGCACTCAGAAAAAAGAGATATACATCTATAGATAGTAACATATCTCTTCAGGACAAAGTAGGAAAGTGGAGATAGGAAAAAAAGAAAAATATGGAGATGCATAATGACTTTTGGTTGATGATTTGGGTGATTGAAGCACTGTGTCAATGTGGGATCCACTTTCTCTCTCTCTCTCTCTCTCTCTCTCTCTCTCTCTCTCTCACACACACACATTTTATTTATATAAATTGACAGAACAGGCTTTTTACAGCAGCATAGCTTTATAAAAAGTTCCACGGATGATGGAGGATGGCTTGCATGACAACTACAAAATATTAATATAAAAAAATATTTCCAATTACAGCAAGAGTTTTACTTTGCTACAGGAGCTTTTATTGGACCTGCGATGCTTTGATGCTTATGGCTTAAACAGACAGACCCTGAGCTGTCCGTTTTGAGGCTAAATCGTGAAATAATGTATTAACACCTGGTTGTATTTCACTGTGGCTGCCATGATTGGTGAGGATTGCAGGAATACATTAACACCTGGTAGTGTTTCATGGGACATGTCAGTAAAGTATGCACTGCACGTGTATTACCGTGTGTGTGATTGAGTCAGAGGGGCACTAACATGAGAGTAAATTATTTGCTGTCAAAGCCATGCAAGTGTGTTTGTCTGCACATGGTGACCACTGGCCAGCTTGAGTCACCAGAACTCCACTTACAGGAAGCAATGATGGAGGGAGGGAAGTGGCCAGATGTGAAGCTTTTAGCTAGCTGGGAGGGGGGGGTTGAGGAACTGCACAAATGAGTTAGAGAAATTTTGGAAATTTGTGTGTGTTTGTGTGTGTGTGCCTGCGTGCGTGCATGCGTGTGTGAAAGGGACTCACCCACACATCTGGAGCCATCTGTGCTGGAGACGTAGCCTCGTGGACAGGTGCAGACGTAGCTACCAGCAGTGTTGGTGCATTCTCCTCCATCACATACACCGGGGATGGTGCTGCATTCATCAATGTCTAAAACACACACACATACAGTTACATCATAAATACCTCAACACATCACAGGACACAACACAGCAGTAGCACACTGCAGTAAAAGTTTACTGTTTATTGCTCTGAGGAAAAATGAAGCGAATAGATCTGCATTCAACTAAAAGGAATTAATTAACTTTTGTTTTCAGTTCAGGCTGAAATTCAAGCTTGTGAGTCATTATGAAAGCTCTGTGAGCAAAGAACCGATGTAAATCAAACTATTACGCAATTTCAACAACATGGTAGCGCTGGGTACTTGCTGAAACCATAAACTATTAAGTTCTTAAAGCATTGAATATCTTTTCAGATTTATAGTCGTCTTTACTTGGTCTTTGATCAAATATCTCTTGATTTCTAATTTCATTTGGTCAATTATGGACTGTGTTTTAATCACCAAGTCTTTTTGGACTGCTGCTTATGAGTAGGCAACAACTTTGAGAAGTTTGGCTTCTTTTGTTTAAAGACCTCTAAAGTAAAACATCAAAAAAAGTCTAATAAAAATAAATGAATTGAATGATACCCAGCCCTGTCAACGGGCAAAAGAGAAAACAATGATTATATGACTATAAAGACAATAATCAGTGATTACATTACTGAAAAAACACACTATTGTTGCCCAATTGGATAAGACAACAAAGCAATCTAACGATGATCCAAAATGTGGACAGATACCAAATATATTTGCAGGGAAATTATTCCATTCATAAGGGACCCTGCAATGTTATAATTCAAAACATATGTATGTATACCGCTCAGCATCTGGCTTGATTATATGTGCAATTGTGGTATCTACAATTGCTTCCAATCTACAAATGGCAACTAAATTGAAATAAATGGCTGTACTAAAAGAAACAAAATTCCCAAGGTTACAGTGAATTCCCTGGCCTTATTTAAACATGCCAAAGAAATGTAGACGTGTCTGACAGTACCTGGGCACGGTGCTTGCCAGGGCCCGCCTTTGTGTGGTACACTTTATGATGGCATTAAGTTGTAATATACAGAATGAGGGGGCCTCATTGCTCCATGACGGGGGAACCCAAAGTGAAGTTCCAGAAAGTATTGGGTTTTTATGATGTGTCACGCTTATTAATACACATACGTAATTACTGCACCACTGCAGGGCATAATTACAGCAATAGCGCAGACGTGGCGTGTGTGTGTGTGTGTGTGTGTGTGTGTGCCGAGTTGAAAAAGTGAAGGGTGTGTTAGTGTTTGTCTTTCTAGGAGTAAAGAGTGCGTAACTTATATCCCTGTGGGTTTTTGTGGATGTGTGTAGTACCGCCTGCGAAGCTAAGAGGCTGTTCTTCCCCTGCTGACTCCTGTCTGACAGCAGTGGCAGAAGGCCTAGGTGAGGCTGTAAAGGCCCACCCAAATAAACCTTGTGTCAGCAGCAACAACAACACGCCAGACATTACACTCCACACAGACGTAGCACTGTGCGACTGACCGTGTGTGTGGAGGAAAATGTATGACCTGGATAAATGTCTGAGCCGTCAAGTCTTCCTGCGTAACTGTGTACATATCTGCAGTATAATCAAGGGGAAAACTAGGATAAATTGTGCGTGTAATTTATTCAGTTTCCATTGTGTCATTTCATCTAAACTGTGATGTGTGAAACTGTGTGTGTGTGTGTGTGTGGGGGGGTTTGAAAAGTGTGAGTACGTGAGAATCCGCGAGTGTCAGAGCAACGGGGAGGTCCGTGTGTGTAATGAGAAAGTCTCCCAGATGCTGTAAGTGTTTCTTTGTTCAGCCCTAACAGCTGGTTTTGAGCCAAAGGACTGTATTTATGGAAGGAAAATGGAAGGAGAAGCAGAAAAAAGCAGAAAGAGGAGGAGGAGGAAAACAGAGAGAATGTTAAGCACAGTCTGAACTAAAAGCAGGCCATAAAACCAGGTGCCTTGTTGTGCCCAAAACGTTCAGAGACCCATGACATCTTAATTGCACTTTATCTTAAATGCTCCGAAACCTCAGTGATTTCCCTTTAAAAGCTCTCAGTGAGGCTTGTTTGTGCATTAGCTAGAAGGGCATTTCAATAAAACTGATTGTTTTCGAGATTTCACTAAACACAAGTTTCCTGCCGATCCATGACTTCAGATACACGTCACAACTGTTCTCTTGTTTTTACAAGCTTTGCAAACACTGAACTCTTTCTCTTCTTACTCTGCAGGGGTCAAATGACGAAGTTGCCTAATAAATCTTAAAATAAACAAATAAACAACAGAGCTGACATCTTTTTCAAGTGAAAAACTGAAAATAATGCTTGCTCTTTCATATACTGTAACTAATACATTAATTCAAAAGATGCACACAGTTTTGAAGATCCATTCGCTGAATTGTGAAATTGTGTATGCCAATTTTCTGGTTTCAGAGTCATACTGTACTGTTACATGCTGACAAGATCAGTTAGTTAATCAATAACTAGTTTGATACTCAAGTAACTGTTCACTTACTTTAAAAAGCAAAAACTTCAATTCTTTGATGGTTCCAGCATCTAAAATGTGAGAATTCATTGCTTTTGGCTGGTTTCTATAATTGTTTTTAAGACAAATTGAGAATTTTGAGTCTTATCTTTTATCATCATATTGATTTTAGGCAAGGCAAGGCAAGGCAGCTTTATTTATATAGCACATTTCAGCAACAGGGCAATTCAAAGTGCTTTACACAAAAACAGTTAAAAGAAAGTAAAACCGATAAAACACAGAAGAAACAGTTTAAAAAAATATATATATATATATATATATATATAAAACAAATAAAACATAAGAATAAAAGTTACAGTGCAGTATAAAAGAAAGAAATGAACATAATTTAAAGAAAGGCAACATCGAAAAGAAAGGTCTTCAGCATTGATTTAAAAGAACTAAGAGTAGCAGCAGACCTGCAGGTTTCTGGGAGTTTGTTCCAGATATGAGGAGCATAGAAACTGAACGCTGCTTCCCCTGTTTAGTTCTGACTCTAGGAACAGACAGTAGACCTGTCCCAGATGACCTTAGAGGTCTGGGGGTCATAGTGTACTAGCAGATCAGAAATGTATTTTGGCCCTAAACCGTTTAGTGATTTATAAACTAGCAAAAGAACTTTGAAATCAATTCTTTGGGGCACAGGAAGCCAGTGTAAGGACTTCAGAACTGGAGTGATGTGATCCAGTTTCTTGGTCTTAGTGAGGACTCGAGCAGCAGCGTTCTGAATCAGCTGCAGCTGTCTGATTGATTTTTAGGGAGACCTGTAAAGACCCGTTACAGTAGTCAAGTCTACTGAAGATGAAAGCATGGACAAGTTTTTCCAAATCCTGTTGACACATAAGTCCTTTAACCCTTGATATATTCTTAAGGTGATAATAGGCTGACTTTGTAATTGTCTTTATATGGCTGTTAAAATTCAGGTCAGAGTCCATGATTACACCAAGATTTCTGGCTTTGTCTGTTGTTTTTAACATTGTTGTTTGAAGCTGAGCGCAAACTTTTAATCTTTCCTCTTTTGCTCCAAAACAACCACCTCAGTTTTTCCTCATTTAATTTCAGAAAGTTTTGGCACATCCAGCCGTTAATTTGTTCAATACACTTAGTCAGTTTTTGTATTGGACTATAGTCCCTGGCGATAAGGTTATGTAAATTTGTGTGTCATCCGCATAACTATGGTAACTTATTTTATTGTTTTCCATAATCTGAGCCAGTGGAAGCATGTAGATGTTAAACAGAAGAGGCCCCAGAATGGAGCCTTGGGGAACTCCACACGTCATATTTGTACGCTCAGATGTATAATTACCTATTGACACAAAGTAATCCCTATTCTGTAAGTAAGATTCAAACCAGTTTAGTACTGAGCCAGAAAGACCAACCCAGTTTTCCAATCGGTCTAGTAATATGTCGTGGTCGACCGTATCAAATGCAGCACTGAGATCAAGTAATACTAAGACTGAAATTTTGCCATTATCTGTGTTAAGGTGGATGTCATTAAAGACCTTAACGAGAGCCGTCTCAGTGCTGTGGTGTGGTCGGAAGCCCGACTGAAAGGTATCAAAGCTGTTTGCTTTAGTGACAAGAAATAATTGAGTTGTTGAAAAACTGCTTTTTCAATGATTTTACTTAAGAACGGAAGGTTTGATATTGGCCTATAGTTGCTCATTAGGGATGTGTCTAGATTGTTCTTTTTTAGATTTTAGATTAAACATGAAAATAATCATTAGTTGCAGCTCTAGTCTTGTGACCATTATCACCTTTGCTAGATATCTACTGTAAGTAAAGTGGAGGGGGTAGAAGGTAGACGGTTTCAGGACTTTCTAATCCTAAACTCCTGCTTTATTTCTACCTTGTCTGAGATTGTCCTTTCTGGGCTGGAATGTGTCTACAGCATCCACGCCCAAACGTCTTTGAGCAGTGCTCAGCAGTGTAGGTCTTGAACCGTTGGTGGTGTTCACCCAAAACCACAACTGAAACTGAGACTCTGATGAATTTAGTGAAGTCATCCTCCCTGTTTCCTCCTTTATTTACTCTAACATAAATCACTTTTTGGTGTGTGTCATTGTAATTGCTTCCCATGAATCTGAAGTGGAGACCCTAGTTTTTTTTCTGTGTCTGGTGCAGCTCTCATCCATTCAAGTTAATAAAAGGAGAATTTAGGTAATAATTCATACACTGATACACTAAGATAGCCAGTTTGGCCTTGGCCTTGTTCAGTAGAATAGATGTCATCTGGCTGAAACAGTTTAAGAGCTTTCTTTAATCCTCCCTAAAGACTAAGAACACATCGGCTTCAGTCCAACAGACACAAGCCCTGCCTGGCTTACTATCAGACTGTTTAACCAGGGCATTGTTTAAATTCCATCCAATCAACACATTGTAATGTGAATCCAATCTGTGTGTCTGTGTTTCCATGTGTCTGTGTGTTAATGTGGACACATCCAGATTTCTTTAACTCTGAAATGTCGTCACTTTTTAAACGCCCATAGAGATTTGTAAACCCACAGTTACCATAAAGTGCACCTTTCATGAGTTTCTCACTAGTAACTCAACAAACTGTAACTTTAGTTCCAATGGATTCTTTTGGCATTCAAGTAGAGTTGATATATTTTAGCAATATATTTTTACTTTGTGAATCATTACATTTAAGAATTAGCTTGTTGTTATTAGACGTAATTTCTGTTAATAATAAAGTCTCTAGCTTCATAATGCTAACATTAGCTTGGTTTTCTATGCTTCATATCAGTGAATTTAGTTGCACTTTTGGATCAGAAATAAAACATTTGACATTGAAAAAAGTATCATGGGTATTTGGCATTATGTTTAACAGACTAAATGCTGAATTAGTTAGTAAGATAGTTAGCGACAATTATTTGTTGAAGCTTTAACCCAAATAGCAGTAGGCCTGAGGAATAGGTGAGACAGCTTCACTCAATGCTACAACTGATAGTATTATCACACTTCCAACAGAGTGAAGTTCTCATTTCTTTTTTAAGTAAAGACGTTGAGAGTATCAGCTAGGTATCAGAAACTATGAAGCCATCTGGAAACGAATGTCTAGCTAAAGGACATCAACTACCTTTTTGTAAGAATTGGGTTTGATATTCAGCTCATACCTTAATAATATTTCCCTTGTGACTAATCATCTGGCAATTTAGACAATAATGTAATGGCAGCACATCAAAGTTGGCCACCAGTCTTTATGGTTTTTTGATTTACCAGGGATGGCCATCCATTTTTTACTGTAATACCTTTTTAAAACCTTTGGTCCTCGTTATCTAGGTTTCTTACTTTATTGTTGAACATGTCTTTTAGTTAATGTCTGTTTTTTTTTTGTTTTTTTTAGATCTGACTCACCTTCACATTTGTGGCTGGTTTCACTCTGACGGTGGCCGGCGGGACATTTGCACTCGTAGGATCCCACAGTGTTGATGCAGTTACCTCCGGCACAAAGACCTGGCACTGCCTGACACTCGTCCACATCTAAGAGAAGGAAGGAAAGACAGACATTGAGTAGAGGCAAAACAGAAAAGAACAAAGGTTCTAACAACTACTGCCATCTGCAGAGCATTGGTTTAAGAGATGCAGCATCCTATGTTCTTAATATACCAAAAAATTACAACAAAAAAGACTTCAAACAATGTGTATTCTCTAAAAGTATATGTTTATATCAGTTAACTTGGTTCAATGCACATTTTAGAGCATGTTTCTGGCACACTTTCTGTCGCTTAAATACTTTTCTTCTTTCTTCTGTTCTAGATCTTTGTAAGGGGAATGAGGTAAAAGCGAGAAGTAACTCGGCTGTCAGAGACCAGTCACATTGCCAGTTAATAAACAGGACCCAGGCAGCCTGTTTCTATTCATTGCAATACATTTAATCTCTGCTTCTTTTTTAAGAAAGGCTAAAATTCCGTCTAGTGTAGAAACATTCTCTGCCAAAGAAAGAAACATTCATCAGCCACCATTCTGATGTGGAGCCTGGAGTGCAATCCCATTTGGATTCATGGTGTGCTTTGTACTTCTGCCAAAGAGACGTTGCTCTAGGCTCTCTGGGGTTTAGTTGTCTTTTGTGTGTGTGTGTGTGTGTGTGTTAACTTTTTGAATTTGCTTCATAAATAACATATAGACTTTTACGTATAGTTGGGTGAAGGCTTTGATATGTTTTAACACATGTCCAAATATCTGCCAAGTGTACAATTATTGATACATACAGTATATTTTCCAGCCAAAAGCTATTGTACCTAACTACTGTATGTCCTTTATGGCCCTGAAAGAAAAGTTAAGAATACATTTGTAAAACTTTTGAAAAAGCTACTAAAAACCCTTTAAATGTTGAAGAAATCATAGGCATTACATTGACATCTTTCTAATATCATGGCCATCGAACTCAATTTAGATACTTTCCCAGCACAAAGCACAAATATACTGTATATATGGCCCCCAATACATTGATTTTGCATGAACACAACTGGAAAACTCTACCCAGTTCTGCAGGCGGTAGAGGTGTTTTAGGGCAATGAAACTACCAAACAGGTTCACAAAGATGGGCTTGCTCCTGACAAAAATAAATAGCGATGTAACTGCTAAGCACTACTGCTTTGTGCCTGCATAGAAACAGAGACCTCAACACACTTCCCTGATAAACAGACTAACTGGCCTTTTTGTTTCACTTCATGCGTTTATTATTTGAATCAGTAGACGAATTAGAGATCTGGGCAGAGATTCAGATGCCTGGAACAACATATCTGCCAATGAAGTCTAACAAGTATGAGTATAAGCCCACCATGTGTAACTTTTCATTGTAAATATAAACAACACTTCACTATAATCCACAACTTCCCTGCATAAATACATGAACTTAATGTCCTTAGCTCTGATACTGTTGAAGTATGGCCAGGTGCTATGAGCATCAGTACGAAAACACTGTCTCCCTCTGTGACAGCTCAAACAAGACGTCAACCATCACAATCTGCCTAGGTTGGTGCTGAGTGTGTCCATCTGAGAGGAGCTGGACTGAGACAACAAAGAGCCTGGCTAGGCTCATTTAACAAAGGACATGACCTCCACATGTGTCATATATTGATGCAGTCTTAATGCTTAGTCTGGCCAAGCAATAAGTTATTAAAGAGGCATGTAGAGAGAGACTAGTCTGGTCTGAGGGGGCTCTGGGACACCACGCGTCAGGAATATTAATAAAAGAAGGTGAATCTCAGTTCATATTTCCCTCACTTTCTCTCTTATAATCTCCATATCTCACTCTTTTGGATTCATGTAGTCAGAGCTGCTTGATTCTGTTATGTCTGCATTATATCTGTCATGGTTAAGTGTTATTTTTGCAAGTGAATACGTTTATAAAATTAACACTTTTAGTATATTTGGTTTGCCTAACAAATGCACATCGGTATTCTGCTATTACTCTTATATCATTGGGTGACATGATGAACTGTGTATGCCCCACACCAGTGGTGAGGACAAGCTCACATTTTCATCTGGGATCTGCTCATAAACACTGTGATACTGACACATAAATAAATAAAACCTTAAAGTGGTGTCTGTTTACAGGGATATGGAGATGCATGTACACATATTCTGCTAAATAAGACCTTAACAGGAAAATACATGCTAGTATCCGGGCCTACATGTACCTGTGTACATGTAAACACCCGCAGTGTTGTTAACACTGCATCGAGGATGTTGTGGGCAGGAATTGCAGCTGAGTTGATGACAGATGAAGTAATGGCTGCACTGTTTATTGTGGTGGATGTGTGTGTGTGTGTGTGTGTGTGTGTGTGTGTGTGTGTGTGTGTGTGTGTGTGTGTGTGTGTGTGTGTGTGTGTGTGTGTGTGTATTTATTTGTGTCCTCAATCATTATTATAAAGACGATCTGCCAGGTGTGTGTACAAGAAGGAGAGAAGGATCTGACCTTGGCAGGCTCCAGTGCGGATGTTGGGGATAAAGCCTCGCCTGCAAGGGTGTGGCTGGGCAGGGCACTGCTCACAGGGGTGGCCCCACGCCCGACCAATGGTAGCGCAGCAAAGGGTTTTGGTGCAGACGATTCCACTGAGCTGGCCCTGGCACATCTGGTTATTCACCTGGGTGAAACATGGCCCGGTCCTGTAGTCTATGGAGGGAAAGAGGCATACAGTTACTTAGTGAATGATTTTGGATTACAGACATGGATTGATTAAATGATAAAACAGTGATTCATTTCCTCAAACACATCTGGTGCACCATTAACTAAAACCAGATTTACTACATACAGTAGTTGAGAATTTTCTTCTTCATGAGGAAGGCATATTTCCTGTAACATCGAACTGACTAACTTCTTTCTGTCTTTATTTTCTTAATTTCACTGAAATAACAAATGGAGAGATGATGTGGAAAAAACTCGCACAGCATTAGAGGAGGATTTTCGAGAGATGACTCACTGGACCTTGAAACACCTCCTCGCAGTTTAATTTAAGTGTTTAGTTTTTGAATCATCTCACAATGAGGAGCATTAACAAGTAGCAAGTTTTAAACTGGACTTAAGCAGAACAATATGAGTTGGAAGCAACATAACAGCTTACGTCAGAGCAAAACACATCCAAATTGTTTATTTCTGCAGGAATTTAGCAATACAATTTGAATGACTGCTATGTATTTTGTCTCCAAGATAACAAGACAACCCATTGGATTGACGTACTGAAGCACATTCCAGTATTCTGAACAGTGGTGGTTTCTGTTTCCATCGATAAGACAGTATAAGTAATGGCAGTGTGGTCGTCAGAAACAATCTTCCTGTGACATTCATTCACTCTAAAAAATGAACCTGACATTTTAACACAACTGCCATTTTCAGAACTTTTGCGTGTCCAAAAACACAACACAGGTTGTCAATAAAAGAAAAGTAACACAAATATCTCATGGAAGTCAGAAATATGTTTTGAGATTGCAGAGCCTATTGGGACTACTATCCTTTTGGGAAAGGATAGTAACAAAAGTCAAGATAAGTAAATACAAAAAGTCATACAAACAGATGCTGTAAACCTTGCCTCCTCACTGCACTGCTGTTTGCCAGTGAAACCATGGCATAATCTTGTTAAATGCACTTTACAAATCAGGCACAGTGACCTCATGCTGAAACCATTTCAGCAATACGATGTTCGTCTTTTCAATCACATACAGCCTAATGACGGCTTGCTTTGTGGGAGAAACCCTTATTAAGTTCTTTACAGTGGCGCCAAAGTTAATATAGCCTTCATTAAAAAAGTGGATTGTTAGATTGTCACAGGGGAGATGAAAGGCAAACTGCACGGTTAGCTAGCCAAGGCTGGGACAGTGAGATGTGGAGAAAGAGAGTGACTTGCTCAGCGCTGAAGGACAAAATGGCATGAAAAGATAGGAATCAGTGGTGGTGGTAGGAGTCCTTCTTCAGACTTATTGGTTCCGTGTGCTACATGAAAGGGGATTGCAGAAAATGGGGCAAAGAGAAGGAGACACAGAAAGAAAGAAGAAAGAGAGAGGAAAGTAAAGTAGGTCTAACTGAGCATGAAAAGTGCAGGTTGGGGCTCACGCCAGTCCTCCCTGTCCTCCATCTGTCTTTATTTCTCTTTGGCCACTTTATGTCTTCCTGTCTATCTGTCTTCTACTTCTCTTGCCGGCAATCAGCCGCTATTCAATATCCATCAATATGCAGCCTGGTTGGTACAGTGAAGTGGCAACTCATACCACCCATGTACCTTTGTAAACATCCTCAGTGTTGTTAACTCTACCTCAAGGATGTTGTGGGCAGGAATTTTTAACTGAGATGATAAACATTTAAACATTACTCTAACAGTGGTAAATAGTGCATTGATGGGGACTATTTTCAGCAGCAAATCAATACTTCTGTGCTCAAGTGTGCACTTACGACAGCAGGACGGTGTATATGCAATTGACTAAACGGAACAAGCTACATAAAGCTTTGGTTCACACTGGTTTGGTAATTCATTATTATGGTTTTAGTCTTTTCTTGGGATTTGTTGACAGTAAGAACATATTTTTATGTATTGGTATCCTTACTCTGTAAATGCAAAACTCTTAAATATTCTGAGAGTAACTGCTAATACTGGTAATTACACCTCTGCAATCACCCATTCTACAGTTTGTCTTGTTTTGGGACCAGTTGTTTAAATAGTTAAACTATAAACAGTTTAAATGGACAGTAAAGAAGAAAAACCAAATGACAAAAGACAAATTGCCCTTCCAACCCTTCAGTCTCAACACTAGACAGTCTCAAACAGCAGCCAAGTTCAGCAGCGCATGCATGTGTACTAAATCTATATGCATACACATGCTTTCTCAAACACAGCTCCACTCTTCTCTCTCTCTCTCTCATACACATCCGTCTGTGTAAATACACATGCCTGAAAAAAAACACAGCATCTGTCTGAGCTGCAGCGTCGAGCCAAACAAAAGACTGGAGCAGCAACACGGCTTTCTTTGAAAGCACAAAATAACAAGCTATCAAGAAATACTGCTTATCTCACACTGTGCCAATCAGCATGTGTACTCCATGTGTTCAGACTTATGTTTTTTGCCTTGTGCATATGTTTATGTGCGGTATGCACATCTGTACGTTGTGCATGTAAAGTCAGCAAACACATGCAAGTATGGGCTTGGGCAGGTTGGGAAAAGGGAGATATCCAACATCCTGACTCTGTCCTGCTGAAACATTCGGAAGTAATTTTGCCTAATTACTGTTCAAATTGCTCAATAGATCAAAAACATTCACCAGATCCTGTCTTCTATCCTCTATCCTCTCCTTACTCCTAAATCCGCTGTCACCTCTATCTCTTCCAGACGTCTCCGGTTTCATTCATAACCAGCATACATCACTATGAATTAAGTCTTATTCCTCCAATAATGAGCACTTGTTCACTTTATGTTGGATTTAATGGAGCCTTCTCATTCTTAAAAGTTTATAATGCTTTTATTTTATAAACATTAGCACTTCTAATAAAATATTCCAGGAATCTCTGGCAGTTGTAACTCCGCCCAAAGTTGCTTAAAGCACTGGCAACCTTTCACCTAGATCAGTCCACATAGATTATCCAGACATATCATATTAAACAATGCTCTGACCTTTCACATGTGATTGTTTTTTTAATGAAGCCAACAACATAATAATCTAATATTGTTAAATATTCATATCATTCATCAAAGCCTATTTCTCTTTGCTCTGAAGAATGTTGGTTTAAATTAAGATAAAATGCTGTAGAGGGTTGTGGTAAGAAAATATTTAATCCCGCCTGGAACGCATAACATTTTCCCATCAATCCTGTCCAGCTGTGGGATTGGGAAGATGGGTTAGGGGCATTGACCTGAGCACTGAAAAGAAAAGAGAGAGGAAGACAAATGGCACGAGAAGTGGAAAAATCCCATTTTAGATTCATCAATAACTGCTGAGGTATTTATAAAACTCCCAGGAGAGGAGGTCTGGGAAGATAAGAAAGTTGAAAGATGAGTTGATCACATGGAAATGAAGTTGTTAGGAGTCATACATACTTTCCTATGATAAGAGGTCAAATGAATTAAGAAAAGAAATATATCTTGATATATTTACAGACTTACCTCTTTGTGTGTGTGTGTGTGTGTGTGTGTGTGTGTGTGTGTGTGTGTGTGTGTGTGTGTGTGTGTGTGTGTGTGTGTGTGTGTGTGTGTGTGTGTGTGTGTTTGCGTCCAGACTGAGCACATGTCTGGCGGGTCTTGTGGAATTTCTGATCACAACACATTGTTTGTGTACATGTGACCACGGCTGATACGGTGGATATAAATAAATGATTCAGATGTGTGGGCTTGTTTATTTGTGTGTGCATTTGTGTGTCTGTGTGTTTGGGAGGTTTAGCCTCATTATAGTCAACCATAGCGGTCTCTGTTGGTCTTATCAGCGCCATAATCAACAAGCTTGAAATCCCTCTTTTCCTTTATCCCTTATCATTTCTCAAGCAGTCTGCTCGTTTCATTTCTTCCAAACCAAAAAGCAGTCACCCAAACGTGACTAAATATTTAACACACAAACACACACACACACACACACACACACACACACACACACACACTGTGGGATACTGGAAATGGGAGAGATAAGCCCTCAGCAATCTGCAGAGATCTGAAAGTGAAGCTTGTAGCAAACTGCTGTGCGTGATGGTAAATATACAGAACACACATGACTACATGGAAAAGTCCCCACAAAATAGTAATTATCTGGCATTTTTATCATAATAACTGTGTACATACAGTACTTGTTGGAACGGTGATGGCATATCTTGTTGTTCCTCTATCATTGTTTCTATATCTTACCCATTGTACTGTAAAATCTGTCTTGACTTCTACAGCTATTTTTTGTCTGCTTTGGGAAACTTCACATCACAATACTGTCCAGCAGTGGAACAATAATGCAGGCACTATTGAATGCAGACACAGGCAAAAACAGTCGGGCAAGTGGGCTCCAGGCCCCATCAACAACTACCATTAATGGAACATGTTACTTTTTCAGTGGGGGGAGGGGGGTCTGTCTTTATAGTGCTTTCTCAACTGCAGAGAGAAAGCAGCCCATATTAAATAAGGCCACATCAAAGATGACGCCATCCCGTGGGGTTACTCATGTATTGATTTGAACAAACCTGTAACCTTTAAGTTTGGCCTGGGCACTGGGGAATAATTTATGAGATGCATCATCTAAATGTTGTGCACCCATGAAAAGCAGACACTAAAAACAGTTTGTGAAATGTGATGTTCCTAATTACACTAAATACATAACATATTTCCAGACATTTATTAAAACATAGTGTTGCAGAATTTGAATACACTGTCAGGCAGTTTATAAGTTGACATTAGCTCCATTGTGGCTTGATATGATTCATTGTGTGCCTTGCAGCAGAAATTGCTGCATATGGAAAACACACATATGGGGTCTACATTAAGGGGCAACTTCATGCTGCATTAGTGCATAATTTATAGACATGCTGTAAATCACATTTACACGGCTCCAAACTAGCTGACTAAAGCTAAATTGTCATTGGTAATACTTTCCACAGAGTGACCTGTGCCTGCCCCTGAGTCCCACCCTTCCACCATTGCAGCCTTCCTGTCCAGCCATGTTCTGTCCACTCTTTAGACGTCATTAGAGCAGAATAGTACAGGTTCTTTCTCTTCCAGCACCCTCAAAATGCCCTTGACGTAACTGCCTGCTGGGAGCAAAATTGCTCCTCTGAGATTATTGGTTTATTTGCTCTGGACTGGTCCGCAGGACTGGATCATTGGGACTGACCACAGAGCCTGGCGTCTACGTCCAACTGAGCAGTGCTCGAGCAGAGACAGCTAAATGAGCCAAAGCTCTGAGTACAAACATCCACACCACTCCCTCTTAGTGTACATGCAGGGGAAATTATGTGAAAACCTACATTAACATAAATACAATGGGGCTCATATTGGCATTAATGTTGCATATACTGTAATACAAGACTTCGGGCCTTATCTTGCACCTGATGCAGAGCAGAGCAAAGCCTGACGCAAGTGTCAATTTCCCGTCCAGCAGCCATGTCATTTAAATAGCAAATGCACCTGCGCCCATCTTTGCGCTCATTGGCGTGCTGGTGTTACAGGGAGGTGTGTTCAGTAATGCAGCATTTTGCTGTTATTTTAACAGCGCATTAGTAAAATGCACCTAGGCTTATGCACAGCGCGCACACTATGCTTGTTACACACACACAGGGAATAACAGCATCACACACACAAGCAAAAGATTGACAAATAAGACAAATAAAAAGATTACGGCGCAAATCCAGCATCATAATAGCAAGGCGCCAAAATATAAATGTGCCTGGTGTGAAAAGGAATGGGAGATGACATTCTGATTGATTTATTGTATGTTATGCCCAAAACACACCAATGAATTAATGAAGACATTAAGTACATCCCTTTTGAACCATGCGCCTGGCGCACGGACCCTTTTTTCCGCCGTCAAACTATCAAAAGTGGATTTGGACACGCACTAAACGCACCTGCGCCAGGCGTATCATGCCGTGCGATTAGATCGTTAAAATGGGGCCCTAACCCCCAATTTCCACCAACTGCGGAACGTCTGCGGATCTGCTCCAGAACGGCGGCATAGTCAATAGGTTTCCATTAAAGTCAATGGGTGTATTTTCACTGACTGCGGAACAGCTGCGTTATGACTCCGTCCCAGCTCCAGCGGATCGCAAACGTCTGGAAGAGATACGCAGAGCTGTGCTGAATTGCTGCAGATTGTGCGGGAAAGGAAGTTGAGCACAGACACAAACTAAAACATCGGATTCATTTTCTAAATAAAATACACAGTGCTCACTGCGGATCATATTTCCTTGCACTACACCTTGAAAATGTCAGTGATCATATGTGAAGCGGTCAGTCATGGCCAAAGTTGGTGGGTATTGAAGGACGGCGGAGCACAGAACTGACATGCAGCCGTTCCTCATTTGGTGGAAATCCAGAACATAAGCTGCACACAGACTCCAGACACATGTATACAGAGGAGTTTCCCATGACTCCATTCTGCACACCAAGTTTACCCATACTGGTTCGCTTTCACTGCCTTCATATTCACAGTTCATCAGCTGTATGTCCTCACTAAATCACACAGTAAATGGACTCACTTACACAAACTCTCAAACCACTACAGAGCACAATGAACACCGTTGGGTACACCAGGGACACTCCATCCATTTTATGCCAAACCCAATATTAAAGACATATACTGGCCTTTTATCAAAATAATTGAATGTCTCACAGGACATTTAGTCTGAATTTGAGAATGATCTTTTATTGGTCTGTGTGCAAATAACACTGCTAAGCTTTTTACTGGCAAGCTGAAGGACACATGTTTAAATGTCCTATTGTATTTACTAAAGATGCAGTGACAAATTAAGTTAAAATTAATATATTGCAGCCGATTACATTTAAATTGTTGAGGTCCAACTTTTAATTTTCATATCTTAACACATGGTGACTGTAAATCATTTTTATGTCTGCTGTCAGTTATATGATTTCTTATGAATAATGCTCTCTCGCTAACAGATATTTGGCAACAAAAACACACACACAAACAAAGATTTAGAAGTGTTTCCCCAGTGACTACCTGCAGGTTCACCAGTATCCCATCTCTGCAACATGGAGAGCGCTTGTAGTCTCCTCCACCAGGCTTTGTTTACACAGCTGGGAGTCCATTTTCACCCTGTCCCTCCCTTCTTCTCACCCCCATCCCTCCCTCTCTCCCTCTCTCTGTCTCTGCTTCACTACCTTACTCTACTCCTCATCAGGAAATGTCCACGATTGCTCTACAAAGAAAGTCTATTCTGTCAGTCCTGTGGGGACGATGGGGTGTTATTGCCAGATGTCTTTAAGGCTCCTCTAACAAACTCAACCCAACAAGACCCCAGAGTTCCATGGAGAAATGAGTTAAGGGATGAATAGTAAGATATTGTATGTATTTATTGTATGATATGTTGTTTTATTCTTAGTTTTTGATGTGAAGCACTTTGGATACCTGCAGGTTGTGGTAAAGTGCAATATAAATAAATGTTGATTGAAATGAATAAATAAATGTTGATTAATTGCTAATGGCTAATAATAAATAGTTATAGAACTTAATGTGGTGATATCAGTTAAAAAAGGGATGGAAACAAGTGAACACAAAGTAATAAAATAAGATTAGGATTATGTGTGGGGAGGATAGAAGCGTTCAGTTCAGTGAGTGCTTACAGCAGTTTTTTACAAAAGCATAAACACACATACCTACATATAAGTAGGAAAAGAAATGCAGATGAAAGGCTAAGATGAATGAGGTAAGTGAAATTACAGGCCAAGAACTTCCCTTACTGTCAGTAGCAGCAGGGGAAGACAGAGGAGGTGGAAGGTGAGGGTCACAGAAAGGTGAGTTTGTTGAGAATATCTGAAGGTGTGTATCTTACTGTAATATCTAAAGGTTTCTCTCCTTCACTGAAAAGGTGAACTGAGGTGAACAGACGTTAAGCGCAACCATCAATTCAGGTATTTTTTCCATCTGCCATGGGACTATTCTAACACTGTACCACCTACTTCCAACACCCTGCCATCATTTCCCACCACGCACATACCTTAGGCTTCTGTTCAAAGCTCAGGAGACCAACACCCACTGTCTGTCTGAGCTAACTGTATGAAGTCATCCACATTAGAGGAGCTGGAGCACTGAAGTAATGAACGGACAAAGTATGTCTGGACTGATAGGAGCAACGCTGACTGACTGCATGGCCACATCAAAGCCTTCCTGGTCCGATATCTTACATTAGATTATATGTGTGTGTGTGTGTGTGTGTGTGTGTGTGTGTGTGTGTGTGTGTGTGTGTGTGTGTGTGTGTGTGTGTGTGTGTGTGTGTGTGTGTGTGTGAAGCTGAGTTGCCCTTTCAGTTGTTGCCACATTATCAGATCTCTGATATGCAATGAAGATGATGAGTATAACGTTGTTTTAACTCAATAGTAAAACAAGGTTGTAAAAATCTAAATTCACTTTCCCTGTACAATGTTGCAGCACCCTCTGGTTTTCCCACAAAAATACCAAGCAAGGACTAGTACCATACAAACTGAACTGACAGAGGAGAATCATAACTGAATCAACATAGAAATGAGGATGAGCACTCACCTCTCTCGCACTGCGGGCCAGTGAAACCGTAGACACAGGCACATCTGTTGGGCCCGATGCAGCGACCCCCGTTCTGGCAACCATTCTCACACACAGCTACAGGAGACAGAGGAAAAGAGAATTACATCTATAGCACACACTCTCGCTCTCTCATAGTCACACAAACACAGTTTTTTTTCTTAAAATGACATCACCCTTTAATCACTTACATCACCAACACATAACACATACCGTATTATATATTTGTATAACAAATACATGGGAGAATTTTCATTGATGACATCAATTCCTGAGTCAATAACACTGACTCGCTTCACTTCATGCCTTACTTTAAACTTGTCCATAACCCAAACAATAAACTTTAATGCAAGCATTACTGTACACCACTACAGTACAACTTATTTCTTTGACCATGTATTTGGCAATTTAACTCAAAGTCCAAGTATACACTGTACTGGGTTTCTGATTGGTCATGCTGCAAGTAAAGGATGGACCAATGGTCTTAAAAAGTCCTAAACCAAAATCTTTGTACAGCTGCTGCATAGTTCCAAATATAAAGAGTGAAATATGTATGTACTGTATATGTATGAATAGTAAGTTCTTCAAAGAGAGGACAAGTTGTAGAATTTCCATCACCTTGTGTATCTTTTTCTGAAGACATTTGGTCATTTTAACTATATACTCTAGCAGGTGACACACATATTGACACCCAGGTGTGCTAACAAATTTCACTCACGCTGTCCACAGTGGTTGCCTGTGTAGCCCTTCGTGCAGGAGCACGAGTCCTCTGCACAGCTGCCGCCATTCATACACCTAACGTTACAGGACTGAACTGTAGGAGAGAGGAAAGCGAGAGAGAGAGGGGCGATGAGGGGGGATGATGAGTGGGAAGGGCACAAAGAAAGACAAGTGTGAACAGATACCCTTAAAAATGATCAGACCTTACTCCACAATAAACAACAACAGGAACTTTGAACATGTGATTTGAGTAAGTGACTACTAAGTTTCATTTAAAAGATTTTACTGGTATTACCAACCAAACCGCGACAGAAATATAATGGGAGAATTAATCAATCAAGTGGTTAGATTCCATGTATCCAATTAAAAGCTGCACTAGGTGTTCTTTCTAAAGACCAGTGAGGTGAATAACCATGGTTACTTTGACACATTAAGAGGTTTTTTGTACTTCAGCTGGGTTTGCCCAACGCCTATGTTTCTTTAGCAGCTTTAGATGAACAGACAAGGCTCAAAGACCCCCAGGCCACAAAACCAAAGCTCAATCAAGCAGACTGGGGGTAGGCAATAAGTCGAGCCAGCTGTATGCTACAGTCAGTCAGTCAGTCAGGAATTTGTTGAGAGGAGAGGGAAACTGGATGAGGGGGGAAGAGAAGTACGGCACAATGGCCCAAAAAAAATACAGGATGCACAGGAGGAGTGAATGTAAGAGAAAGAAAGGGAGAAACGTTGAATAGTGGGTAAATCAACCAGTACAGGTATTATGATGTGAAGCAGCAGCCTCCTGGCTGGTAGACTGCTACACCAGACTGTGAGAGGGCCAAGCTGACAGTCTCAAACATGTAGCAGCGGCTTTCAGAAGGGAAAGTAATTGGTCTTCCTGGCAGACAGGCAGCTTTCTGCTGAGCCAGCCATTTACCGAAAACAAGAGGAGAGAGGACACCTACAGTGCTGCATGCTAGGGAACTGTATTCTCTTAATGTTTCCTCACATCCTCCTTTATCTTTCATCCTGGCTCAAGAGGGTATTTTATTGTCTTTTAGTCTCCCTGTGCCTTCATTTTTCTTCCTTCCTCAACTATTCCCTTAGGGCTGTTCATACTGTTCTGTCTATATCTTAATCGCAAGTTCAACATTAATTTCCTCTCTCTCTCTCTCTCTCTCTCTCTCTCTCTCTCTCTCTCCATCTGTCTGTTTATGTCTCTTTCTCTCTTAAACATTTCTGGCATTCAGCGCTGTGCAGCAAGGGAAATGACTGAGCTTCCTTGTAGCTGAGGTTGGCTAATCAGACTTTCTGAGTTTGCAAACTTGCCAACAGGAGGCATTTCAGCCACTGTAATCCACCCACTTATTCTGACTGTATCCAAACAAACTAAATATGACTTGTGTGAGTCATGATGAGTAAATGTTCTCTTAAGTAGCTTTTCATTGTGATAACCCATGCCAGCCTTACTGGCAGAATACACAGGGCAGGCTTCAGTTACATGAGTCAAATAGCACAAATCTTGAATGTGGATCGGTGTAGTTTCAGTAAATGAAAGGCAGAGGTGTAATTCCCTGAAAGAGAGCTTTCATTCCCTCAATATATTTAATGCATCTGAAGTCTAGAAGAAATTCCAGTTAACTTTCTCATGTGCAACACTTGGCAGACTCTATGTACAGATTTGGCAGAAACAACTTTTTGTCTGGATTGTCTCATGGCAACATATGGTGATAAATGAAAGCAAATAGTTTGGGACTCTGGGGCAGGATGGGTTTATAGGTCAGAGTACTAGTACTAATCTCTGTCTTTCTCTCTCTTCTTCTCATTCACTCTCACAGGGTCAGATCATCCTCTCAGGTTTTAACCTCAGCTCAAGACATGAAGTTAACGTTGTGCACTCTATTGACTCTCTTTATTCACTCAAGGCCCATAATAGGAGTAGTGATGTGAATCCTGAATAATGATTCCAGTGAGGGACTTCAGTTTTTGTTGCTATGGACTACACAATGGAGGAAACCAGTTCCAGCACCAGTGGCAACTTGAGTAAACCCTTTGATTTTTCAGACCCCAAAACAGTGTTTTTAAATAGGTCAAGAGCATATGGGGAAAGATTTTGGCTGGGGCTGGTGGGGTGGGAGACTTTGCAATGAGAGTCTTAAAGCCACTCTGCCCTCAAGAACAGAGAATGATGGGACAGGTTCTGGAAAGACATTGGAGGTACCATATGTGCCAGGTGTCATGTGTTTTTTCTGCAACTGGAAGTAGATGGTAGGAGGAGGAGGAGGCGAGCAAGCAAACAAGCATGTTTGCAGACAGAAGGAAATGATCTCACTGGTTATCCTCGCCTCTTGCTCCCCCTCCTCATGACACTTCATCCCTCGCAGGTGGAGAGAGATGGTTTGCAATGACCCGTGCCTGGAAAGCTGCACATGTAAAGCAACAGGGTAGG
This sequence comes from Percina caprodes, assembly GCA_013375575.1. Classification (NCBI taxonomy): domain Eukaryota; kingdom Metazoa; phylum Chordata; class Actinopteri; order Perciformes; family Percidae; genus Percina; species Percina caprodes. The sequence goes on from JABXJD010000004.1 coordinate 8,607,694, forward strand.
GGGATGTGTGTGTGTGTGTGTGTGTGTGTGTGTGTGTGTGTGTGTGTGTGTCTTCCAGACATTCAAGCAAAAGGAGTTGTGTAGCTTTGCAGCACCACAATGCACCTCTGTACTCTGGTAGTGTCGTCGTTGAGCTGCTCACATCTGGGTGTTTTTTACGAGAGGCTGCGAAACACAGGAAGTCCAGGCTTGTGTGTTGATTGTGCCAGTGTGTGCTACGTGTGTGTGTGTGTGTGTGTGTGTGTGTCTGGAAAACTGAGGAGCTTTATAGCTGTGTTTTGTCCTGGTTTACACACACCCCAGGGACCAGTGACAAGTCAGCCTTAGTTTCGGCATGGACAGGCGATGTAGTGATACAGAAAGTTGCATGGGATGCCGCTGAAGCAGGTTGAGAGTCAAATACAAAGATTTAATTCCATTCTAGGAAACTCACCGCCCTCCAACTCCAACTTAAATTAGACTTTTCTGGTCAAGACAGACTACATTGAAATAAAGTTCAAAGGGCCTCTCTCTGCATTCCCAGGACTCACTGGTGCTCCTAGTTAATGGCTAATGGAAGCCTGTCAGTCTAAAGACAGCTGTTTCTCAGCATTAGGGCAAGAACATCCGTGGTAATGATTTCGTAATTATGGTTATAGGAGGAAAAGGTTATAAAGTTGACCCTGTACAATCTTCAGCACAGCTGTTCTGCCCTAAACTGTCAGGGTGTTTATTACTATGACAATGGTGACTTACAGCTTGAACCCTTGTTGTCTGGGAACTGACATGTAACAAGGTAATCAGTAAATATGACTTTTACTGTTATGCCGCTTTGGCTTCGCTTTATTACTGAGAAATGTGTAAAGTTTCTAAATGTCTGCCTGGCTATCCAAGGAACATGGGGTTGTAGTGTTCATTGGCAAACAACAAATATTCCAGGAAGAGCCATAAAAGAAATCATAGACAACCATCTGTGTAGACACAACAATAATCACAGACACGTGGATTACACTGTATGAAATCACAAATGTGTTGCTGATTTATTTAAACCTCTGCATTCCACAGGCAAGCTGTGAGACATAAAGATGCTATCTATAACCTAGCGGACCAGGGTGCTAGAATCAGGCTGTATAATTAAGGCAGAGGAAATTGGTGTTTCCAAACAGATCTCCATAGCACTGCGCTGAATTATCCTGTTAAATGGTGGACTCCCTCCAAAAGCTAAATATGGGAGTCGGCACATTTGGTAAGACAAGATCTATGATGAGGACTGGAGTGTTTGCCTTCTCTTGGCACTTCCAAAAGCCTCCAAGACAGATAATGTTTTTAACTTAATCATTTATTTAAAACAGTGAGTTTTGCTCTTTGGGAATTCAAATAAAAACAAAGCTTTGTTACTAAAAATCAATGCAGCAAGGACATTTGGAAACACCTCACCCAAATATAACAAAGATTTAGACACAGCAGAGTTTGGGATTAGTTACAGGACAGTGAGGAAATGAACTTTTCATTGAATTAAAGCTTCTGCTTGAGACCAATCATTTTTAGAAGAGACACGTAACTTTTACCAAAATAAGGTGACCTCCTCGGTCATTCCACAGCATTCACCACTCATTGATGGGTGTGTGTTTATCTCATAAAGATGTTTGACCTCTGACTCTCATCAAAGCTGCCAAAGAAGCCAGAGGAAGAGCTTTCGCAGTGACACACACTTTTAACAGTGCACTTAAACACATTTCTCATATACTAATCACAGAACAATAAAGCTGTCTCTGATTATTTAGATCATACAGCATCTCAGTAGCTTCCTTTCCTGCCTCTCCACTGCCTGTAAACCTGTAGAAAAGCCCCCATAAATCCCTGCTGAGGAAAGCTGAGAATCACAGAGTGTGACGATCAGTTCAGTCCAGCTCTGCTAAGCTCTCACTCTAATTTATCACTTCATTTTCTAGCGCCATTCCTGCCCTAAAGGAGCATGACTTCATAGTTCTTGCCAAAGGACTGACTCTGCAGGATATCTGTATGTTTCCTTCCATATAGGTCAGGGGCTGTTTTTCCTCCACCCCGCCCTCCATGCCCTTCCTATGCAAGGGTTGTCGTCCTTGATTATGGCTGGAACAGATCCTGTTTTACACCTCTGGGTCACAGCCAACTGATGCTCACTGTGATAGTTTGTGTGTGTGAGTGAGTCTTTCTGTCTGTCTGTTAGGATAAGAGTATCTGCCAGTGTGTGCAGTTGTGCGAGTGAAAATGTGTGTGTTAGCGGGCTTATTGGAATGTGAGCATGTGTAAAGGGGCTGGCAGGGGCCAGGCGTGACTGACAAGCCGTCTTTGGCAGACTAAAGCAGTGAAGCTGAACACACTGCACACTGCTTAATACACACATCGACACATACTTTGCATGCTCCCAAACTGGTGCTTAACAACAATGTTTTCTGCATTTTTGGCACATATTAACTTCATATTTAAACCCTGCACACAGTGCACTAATCTCACTACTACAAATGTGATTTCACACACTCTGCATGTGCAGTAAAACACCTCGCTCCACTCCAAATGCACACAGAAACACACACACACACACATCCTGAGTGGTCTGTAACGAAGCCCAGCAGACTGAGCTGGGGCAGCCAGACTCTCTACTTTAATCCTGACAAACCCTATGACCTGCAGACTGTGGAGCGAGCCTGGGACTCTATACACTAATATTACACTGGCTACAGTACTATTCTGGCTCCCATGAGAGCAGGGTGGAACCATCACATTTGGAAAGTATCCGAGCAATTGGATGAGTAGGAACTAAAACTGCTCAGTATAACATGCAATATCATCTCATCTGTAGTTCCACTGAGCAGGATCACATAATAAAGTGAAGTCAGGCTTAAGATAATTGAAAAGAATAATGGAAATCTACTATTTTTATACTTACCATTACAACAATGATCTACTGGATTATTCTGACAAATTGTCAGTAAAATAATTGGATAAGGTTACCAATAGGCCAGCAAAAGGCTTCAATCTGGGAATTCAGTTGAAGAAAGGCCTCTCTAACCACTATGCAATTCTTTTGCTTCAGTTCTCTACTGGATTAGAACAAATTGGACTTACTTTGATGAAAAAACGAGTCTACAGTTTTGTATTATTCGTCGGAATTTAACAAGACTCATAGTATTAAACAAATAGCACTTTAAGGTCACCTGAGTGCGCATGCGTCACTTTGCGACGAGTGAAGCTGTGAGTTGCGCATGCATCACTTTGCGACAAGTAGCAAATAAGATGCTAACAAGAGACTTCTGTGATGTCAATACAGTAAAAATTAACCCACTTAACCAAGTTTGTTCACTGCTGGCTACACGTTAGCATCAAACACAACAAAAACTGTCAGTTGAATGGCGTTTTGAGCTAAGGTTAGCAATCAAACCTTCATAGATAGCTAAAACGTTTTTGAAATGGCTGCTAGCTTAGCAACAAGCTAGCAATCAAACACAAAAAGGCTGTCAGTTGAATGGCGTTTTCAGCTAACGTTAGCAATCAAACAATCATATCCAGATAGCTACAACGTTTTTGAAATGGTTCCCATCTTCTGTTATTGTATGAGAAAAGTTTATTATTTAATGGATTTTACAAATTTCAGTATGACAGTTATGTCGTAAACCGTTTAAACCTGACCATGCGCAACTAACATCTGCACTGGACCAGAGCCGGTCTGACTCGGCTCTAATCGGGTATGGCGCGTTATGCCGTAAACCGTTTACATGTGAGCATAGGCAACTCAAATCTGATTTTAGTCTTTATGCTGACGTAAGCTAACAGGATGCTGCTAGCTGTAGCCCAATATTTAACTTAAAATGAGAGTGGTATTTATCTTCTCATCTAATGCTCGACCAGAAAGCCAATAAGCATAATTCGCAAGCATCCCTAATTTCATCATGTGTCTTGTTTTACCCAACTAAGACTCATAAACTTAATAATAAAACGTTTCTAATCACATCACAGAAAAGCAGCAAATACAGTTTTAGATGCTGGAACTGGTTTTGCTTAAAAAATTATTTGAACTAAAAATCAATAATGTAAATAGATGCTGTCGGTCAGTTTCAGCTCTTGTAAGGTTGGTGTTTGAGTCCCAAAATCAAAGAGTCCTTAAACAAAACACTAAACCCAAAATTGTTATGTGTATGTGTATGTGATGGGGAAAGAGATGCAATGCTATATTTATGATATCTCCTTATGATGGGGTTCAGCTTCAGTTACTGTATGAGTGTGTTATGAGTGGCACTGTTACTGACCTCCTCCTCCTGCCCCACAGCTAGGAGAGAGCTGACCACTTGAACAGGTACACATGTTAGGTCTGGAACAGAAGCCATCGCCACATGAATTCCTGCAAATTGCTGGAGAGGAGAGGAGAGGAGAGGAGAGGAGAGGAGAGGAGAGGAGAGGAGAGGAGAGGAGAGGAGAGGAGAGGAGAGGAGAGGAGAGGAGAGGAGAGGAGAGGAGAGGAGAGGAGAGGAGAGGAGAGTTATATTCTCCACTCGGCTCTGTGGGATCATATTAAAGAGGATTTAAGCGTAGAGGAACTTACGAACAATACACTGGTTCCCTCCCGGCAGAGTCTTCCAGCCCGGACAGCAGTATGAATGGAAGCGAGAGCCACACACATTGGGCCTAACAGAAACAATAAAAGAACAAACAAACTCACTACTCACCCAAACCTCCCAAACATAGTGCGAAACATGGTGAAATCACTAAACAAATACACACAATTAGACCTAGGATTTTAAAGTAAACAAAACAAACTTTGACACAAATCCTCTTTGAGTGATTGATGGACTTATTTTCAGAGAAGGGAGAAGGTGAAGGAAATGCGAGGGACCTACAAGCAAGAGCAGCATTTAGTTTTTATTCAAGGCTGAATTTAAACACAGGACAGGATGTATAAAGTCCTCCTTTCTGCCAAATTCCATGCCTGGCTGTTCTATTCCCTCTGGCAAATATCCTGCTGCTCCCCATTGCTGTTCGCTCCTCTCACTCAGTTTGGATTCCTACTGGTGGAGAGCCTGCAGTGAACTTTGACCCTTTCTGACAGATGTAAGAGTCATCACAGCTTATGGAGCACTTGATTAGCCTGACAGGTTAGCCACAAATTCCTCTGAGGAGATGGCTAAACCACATCTAGAGATGACTGGCCTCCCACACACACACACACACACACACACACACACACACACACACACACAAATACACACATACACACACAAAAACATTCAGCAGGACTGAGGTCTGCAGCTGACTTACAAACTAATGTGAAGAACACTTCAGTTTTTATCTTCCGTGAATAATTACACACCTACTTTTAACTCAGTTTATTTAAAATTACCAACATGCATAAATCCCAAAACCAAAATCCAGATATACTATAAGGAAGTGTGCGTGAGTCAGTGTGCATGCACTCAAGTGAAATACCCCAAGAAGCTACATAAAGCTGTTTAACAAGCTGAAGGGATTCCAACAATGTGGTGGTAATAATGATATCCTTAGTGACCTTTCAAAGCGTATAATTTTGGGTATATCTGAGGTCATCTGCGTTGGTGGTTAGTTGTTTGCATTTGCTGATGGCATGACTGAGAATTGAGGGGCCACAACTTGGTAAATTGGAATAAAGTATGATCCAGATGCTCATGGTAAAGTCATTTGCCATAATCACATCTCTTTTTTCTGAAATTTCTGAACCCAAGACATAATTTATGACTCTTTAAAGTAATGCTAGATTAGATTTTATTAGATTAGATTAGATTAGATTAGTGTGTTTTTAAGAAGACCAAGGACTAGTAAAGTAAGACCACAACTTACCAAGCCATTAAAAGGACCCACCAGGGATTTTGTGTTGCACTTCCATAGAGTTGAGAGACAGATTTAAAGACGACATTCTTAAAGAGATATTCAGACTTTTTATATGCTTCCTTTGAAACAACTCAAGTCTCAGTCTGTTAAATGTACTCATATTCTGCACTTTGTCATTTGTATGTTGTGTATGCCGTAGTTTTGCAGGCTGACATTTTTTTCTTATCTGGGGTGAGTGAATTAGAAACATTGTGATTGCTATTGACGGTAGCTTGGCTATTTAAAAATGGCAGGTTTGTGCAGGAATTCCTGTTTCGTGCTAGTGACAGTTCTCTCTGACCAGTCAGTAATCTGCAGTGTTTTAACTTCACCTTCTCATATCAGCTTAGCTCACTTGGAACCTTGACCGAGGTGGTACCAAACAAGTACTGGGTACTATCCACAACGTTTGCTAATGGAAAAACCAAAAAGAGCTGAGAAGAGTAGAGCCGTGCGGTGCTATGCTCTGGAAAACAACACAACATAAGGAGTCACAAGCCTAACTAAAGATAACTCTGATGACGTTGTCAGTTATTTTTTCAGACTTTGCAAAGCTGAATCCAGAGCCACAAAAGACATTTTACCAGTTTTCACAGGCTGAGTGGAACACCCCGATTTGTATAAATAGCCCACTGACTGCAACACAAATGTACAGGTTTTAGTTGTATAATAATAATAACAATAATAATGCATTTAATTTATAGCCCTTTTCAAAGTACTTAAAGACACTTTACAATAAAACCAGTACATTAACAAAATTAAAAACAAGTGAAGCAATAAAACAGACACATAAAAAAGCAAGTGATACAATAAAACCAACAAATAAGTGCAGGTCAAATGTAATAATAATAGAGGGTATAGGCTAATCTGAAGAGGCAGGTTTGGATATTTGATTTGAATGTGTCCAGGTCAAAACAGTCACCGATGTGTATGGGACAGGCAAACCGGTGATTCACAGAAACTGAAACGCAAGGTTTTAGAGAGAAAGTGTATAGAGAGTGAGATGAATGGGGGTTAGGAGAAGGGAAGACAGGAATATGGGAAAACAACAGGGGATCAGTGGGAGGGAAAGCAAAACAAGTTTATGTTGAGAAGAGGAGGAAGCAGGAGGAGGAAGAGTGGGGAGCGGAAAACAGTGATATGGAATCGAAGGAGCAGCATAAGCAAAAAGAGGCCAGACCCTTAGTGGGGGTTAAATTTCTGGGGCAATCACACAAACCAAACTGAGCTCCAAAAAAAGACCTTTCGAAATGCATGTAGGGAGACATCAGCATTCCAGCACTTAATGAGCAGTGAACACAACATCTTCCCTGATCTTTTTCTCCACAAAGAGTTGAAGATTTTCCAGTGTTACAGACCTAGGGGATGTCAATATATGAAGGATTATAGGGGTTTGACCCTGGGGTGCTCTGGTTTGTTTTTCTTCCTCTCTCTCTTCTTTCCCCCAGGTCAATGCCTGTTCTCCTATCACACAGAGGAGGCTTTAGAGGATGAACTGAAGTTAAACAGAATGAAAGACAGCCATGAAAACGGAGTTTAAGCCCCAGGGGTTTTCCTCAATATTGAAATGTCCTACTGTTTTCAGGGCTTAATCTAAAGGAGATTAACTCTTCTGTGGCCATGTCGCCACCTTTAAAGTTGCCTCCCGGCCCGTGCATCGCTCGTTAACTTCCATTAATAGTGATATAAGGAAAATAGATGCTACCTCATCCAAGGGGAAATATGAAGAATGAAGTAGTCGAAGGGGGGCACAGAGTTTCAAAAATGAAGTAAGCCAAAAACTATGTAGGGTATTACAATGTGCATCTCTTGTAAGAAATGCAATCAATTAGTTGAAATGATTAGTCGATTAATCGATCAATAGAAAATTGATTTACAAGAAACTATTTTAATAATTAATTGTTTCAGTTTCAGCTTTTCAAATGGGAGAATTTGTCGCTTTTCTTTGTCATATAACTTTGTAAAGTGAATATCTTTGGCTTTTGGTGAGATAAAATAAGCAATATGAATAAGTCACATTGACATCTGGAAAAGAAGAAAGCATTTTTCGCTAATGTAATCAAGTGATGGTGAAAATAAACTGCATTGATTATGAAAATAAAAGTTAATTGGAAAGAATTGAGTTTTGTGGTGTCTTTGTTGTTGCTTTTGCAAAGACAGCAAAATCTACAAGTCATGCAGCTGTAGCCTGACTGTCCTCTTGCCATGCAGGAATCCACAGCGGTCAAAGGTCAAGGCAGGCCTCCACTGACCTACTAGGAAGGGTAGCATGGTTCAGGCATGGGAAATGACTACAGACCAGAAGTTCACAGTTGCTCAGGCTCCATGTCAGATGTCTGTATATCCATGTGTGTGTCAGCGTACTGGCCATAGGTCAAAGGTCATCTGCCTGGTATTTTACAAAATAAACTAACATTAATAAACTAATATCCTATACCTTGAAATTTAATATAAAGACCATAATGGACTTCCTCTCTCTGCACCCTCTGCACTGCTAAATTATTAGCCCCCTAGCAAGCGAGCTACGTAGCTTACCAGCCAGCTCAAATGTAACAACTTAATGTTTCATTCACACACTTTTGTTAGTATGAAATATGGTGAAATAAAAGTGAATGAAGGAAAATGTGAGTAGATCAAAGCTGTACTTCATTTTAATACTCCAGTAAATGTATTAGGGAAACAAGAGAAACACATTGATAGATGAATAATCTTGGCAGTTTTGTCTTGCTAAAATAATTAAAATTGAATTTAATTGAGAAACAAAGATAAATAAGGAATATAAATAGGGAATAAGTGAGAGATTGTTGGCAATGTAACAGAGATGGACAGATACAAAATGTACAGTAAATCACTATGGTGGTGTGTGTTGTGATGACAGTCCTGGCTGACAGACAACAGGAGATACAGTTGTATAGCATAACTTTAACTGTGGTTAACCACACAAACCCCAGACAGGATTCACATTTATTGTTCTATTTGTTTTAACAACGTGATGTTTAGCAGAAGTAATTGTAAATGAAATACAGTGATGTAATAAGCTAATGCAATGCCTTAATGTGCGCAAATGAAAAATGTTTTATTGTGTGGAAAGAGACGTCAAATGTGGGAAGTAGACTGATGGCTAAATCTTCTCATACAGTCTGACAATAATCCACTTTATTAACAGACCACATGCCAATCAGCCGTCCCAGATTATCCAGTCATTACAGCTTGGCTTTAGCCTACACACACAGTAAGCATAAAATGCAGACACATAACCTAAAATGGAACCTAATGCACAAGAAAATAAAAAAAAGAAACTAGCAATTTTTCACTCATTCCAATGTAAATTCTTCCTGAGCTTTTTTGTGGTTCTTTTTGTACCTTCCTCTATGCTTAAAACACAGATACTGCAGGTCTGTGATAAAGAGGTTTGTCCTGTGGCATTCATTCTGTTTCAAATTAGGCATATGCCATGGCAGACTTTAAATAGGGTACCCCATCCAAGCCATCAGGGTGGTATTGACATTACCCTGAAAGGGAACTGAGTGGCTGAAAGCTATGCTATTCTCTACTTTGGGTCTGACTGTCTGCCAAGTTAGCCAGGATCAAGGCATCTCTCTTCAGCAGAGCTTGGTAAAGCTAGGCCAAGCTGGGCTAAGCTAAGAAGGTTTGTTTTCTAACTCTAGCATACAACAGATGTTATTAAACAATGCATACTCAACTATTTTAGTTGGTAGGGCTTTTGACAGCAAGAGAGAAAAATAAAAAAAGTAAAAACTCTCCATCTCTGTCTCACACCTTCTTTCTCTCATTCTACCAACCAGACGGTCAACTTATGCCAGGCTGCAGTGCGGTGAGAGCCAATAAATCAGAGTCAGTCGGCATCAGACCCAGCACTACCAGAGACAAACCAGGGGATATGGAGTTCTAGCCAGCAAATAAACACTACACCCCAGCCCAAGGCCAGCATAATGACCATCATTAGCCTAACCTCCCTCCATCTCTCCCCAGAATACTGACTTATTGACAGTCCACTGTGATTTCTGCAATGCTTAGATAAAAGCATTACAGTAAGACACAAACCAGGGTTTGCATGGATTACAGTTTTTTGGGGGGGTGAATGAGTTGTTCATTCACTTTCACTACACAAAGCCAAAACATGTACTACTCACTCATCGTTTGATTTCTTCCCCCTTCGGCTTTTGTCCAGAGATGAAACATTCTCAAGTGTCGATGACTAATTTCCCCGATTCCAGATTAACTGTGATCTTTTTTTAGCCGATACTCAAACAGTAACTGAAAATAATGTCAACACATTAGACCTATTTGCTTTGGCCAGCCTGCTGCAGCACATGGGAGGTGCTTTTAAGTTTTGGAATAATTCAAGTGATAGTTTCCAGGCAACACCTAGAAATCCTATAAAAATAATTTAAAAGATCTCAAACATTTAGTCAAATAACTTTAGTGTGTAGTACTCATAGTGGTGCAAATAGAGCTTTTTAGCCTTAACATGCCCTAAGTTTTAGAGCTGCTGTTACCTCTTCACCTATTTACTTCGGTACACAAAGCTATCACTACATTATGTGTAGTAGTGTTTCCAAGACTTAACAATGTAATGGAAAAGGTCTGCAGCCGTTTATAACGTGTTCTCCTGTCTGTTACACAAACTGTGAATGTGAATTATTGTTCAGACAGATCATTTCATGTTTTGGGTTCAATGCCAATGACCTCATTCATTGGTTCAATGAACACTTGATGATCAGACAGGATAACTCTGTCATGGTGCCTGTGCAATGGACATCAGAGTAGAAAATGCTAAAGGACTGTGCACGCTCAAAGTTTGGCACCTTTGAAATATGTCTAAATGCAGAGGGACGGTTTTCTTTATTTAACATGGACAAATGCCTTCCATATAAACAAAAATGAGTGACAAGGCAATCAAATCTATTTCTATTATGCAGCGGGATCGTCACTGAATATGTTTTTAGAAAAACACCAGTTATAGGACGCTATCGCTACAGATTTGTTCTTCATTTCATCTCTCATTTCCTCATGTACTCTATTTCTTTCATATTTTTCTTGCCCTCTGTTATTCTCTCTGCTGCTTTGTCACCTACAGCAGTGAAACAAATGCCCCTTTTCATACCCCCCTTGGGTGATACGAATACCTCATTTCCTGTGGCTTGGCACCGGGGGAACCATAAGCTGGGACAGATGGAAGTCTGATTGGAATAACTGATGCAGACACTGAAAACGGGGCCCAACAAAACATCCTTTGTTTTTCAAGAAGTGGCTAAATATACAGTGAAAACTCTTTGCTGCACTGACATACATCCCACACCCAGATTCATGGTTTAAGTAGGTTAGAATTGGACTGCAGGAGAGAAAAGTGACAGGGGGGTTGCTGCTGGTAAGAGGTGATCCCTGTAGATAATTTCACTGGATACTTCCCACATACAGACACTCAAATGAACAACACATTTAAAAACATACACATGTATGTTCATATGTACACACCCTCACACAATTTTCCTGCCTCCACTTAGCAATCTCAGCCCTAAACTACTTTCCCAAGCTTAACTAATACACTCAGTGGAATTTGGGTCATGCTTTTTACTCATCATCCCCTTGTGAGATGTATAGAAAGCAGTTTTTGCCCTCTTTTCCCATGAAAAATGTCAATTTGCTGTAAATACACTGGGAGATTTCAGTGTAGCAAGCAGCCTGTTAAGGTCGAACATTTGCTGTTTTTGAGAAAACAATGTGGTAGTATTCAGCAGCATAATTTGGTATAAGGCGATCTTGGCCCCAGCCCAGAAAGGAAATCTGTTTAAAGAGAGCTGCCAGGAAAGCAGAAAGGGGAAAGACATTTGTATGTTAAAGTTTATCCAGATACATCTACAAATGCTCTGAGTTGTGTGTACAAAACAAAACTCAATGCACTTTTCTACTTTTCAGCACTCTTGTTATGAAAGCTTCTACAGTATAATATGACTAAAATTGACACTAAAATGTATTATGCATTGCTGCTCATTTAGGATTTGCCAAAGTCAGTGACGCACACACAGATTTTCATCCCTACCCTCTCAGTGTCTCCTGGCCACGGCGTCGAACCCGCTGCACCTCTTTCTGGTCCACAGTGCCGGTGAAGCGACTGGCTTGGTATGGTCCATTCCCAGTTTCTCCGCTAGCCACATGGAACGCTGTAAGACACATTGCCGCCCATCCCAGCAGCACCTGGGCCAGCTTCCCTGATCCCATTGGTCGGTCTGGCTATCCCTCCAATCGTATCTCTATGTTACCTCTTACTATCTCTGATTGTCTGTTCACCGAATGGACCCAGGCTGAGCAGAGGGATCTAATCCAGGATCCAGATCAAAAATCCTGGTGTGCACTCCAGAGTAGGGGCTAGACAGAGGAAGAAAGAAGATGAAAGCTAAGAAATACTAATCAAGCTTACACTGAGGGTGAAAGTGGTTCAGCTCATTTGGTTCCCAACCTTTTTTTTGTCTGACGTACCCCACGGCCCTGTCAGATGAGCTCATATACTCCTTCATCAGTACCATGTTTCAAATGTGTTCGTCTAATTAAAATGGAGTCTCTGTCTGTATGCTTAACTTTTTTTAACAGCAGGTCATCTGTTTGACTTCACACTTGGCAGGTGTATTGCTGGACGCAAAGAAATGCAGTGTGGAGTGCAAGCTCATAACATCTAATGGACATATTCATTAGTAGTGCATTATGTACACACCGCGTACTGAGAGGGAACTTCTATTACACATATATATTATATATATAGTATGTTATATATTATTATTATTATTATTATTATTATTATTATTATGTACAGCTCTCTTTCCATCACTCGCTACAGTACAATACATTCAAGAACAGATGTAGAAAGAGACACTGGAGATATTACATTGTAGCAAACTCAAACATTGGTGTAACTTTCAGAATGAATGATTTTGTTCCCAGGAATAGCCGGGTTCCAAATAGCTGTTAACTGTTAGCGAATAAAGCGTATACCCTCGCATTCCTGGCGGACACAACTTTCTCTCGGCAGGTGTATTGTTTAGTGTCAAATGTAATATTGTTTGGATGAGCCATTTTCGAGACAGCTGCAAGCAGCCAAGCAATCGGCCTGCACGTTTTGAAAAGGCATTATAGTCTGGCTATCACCAGACCAAGCCAAGCTCAATAGATTTGAGACTGAGATTCGGTCTGGCATATCACCTGACCAATAGTTCAAATGACTCTGTACACACGATATTCAACCAATCAGACTAACGTCAGGTTGTGATTGGTTCTCTATCGCAAAACCTGCCAATAGTACGCCAGGTAGATAAGCCAGTTTGTGATTGGTTCCCGCAAAATTGTGAACTGAATCAGGAGAATTAAACATGCAGGTTTCTAGACCAAGCTGCAGGGCGAAATCAAATTAATCAAATTTAATGAGGCTGGGTTAGCTCAGTTGGTAGGGCGCACATATGTAGAGGTTTACACAGCAGCCGCAGGTTCGACTCTGACCTGTGGCCCTTTGCTGCATGTCATTCCCCCCTCTCTCCCCTTTCATGTTTTAATCTGTCCTGTGAAAATAAAAACCCAAAAAGCTCATAAAGATAATCTAAGTTAAAACATTTCATACAATTGAATGATCAGGTTGTTTTGGTCTGCATTTGTGAGTTAGTCTACTAATTGGATTTGTAGAGGCTAGATGTTTCATTTATTTATCTTTTACTTTTAGCCAAGGCCTGGCTAGCTAACTTCAGCTGTTTATTCATGACTTTAAGCTAATTGTTTCAGCTGTTTATTCATTTCTCTTAGCTAATAGTTTCAGCTGTTTTTCCATTTCCTTTAGCAAAGACCTGGCTAGCTAACGTCAGCTGTTTATTCATTACTTTTGGCTACTAACTTCTCTGCTAACTTGGTACCTACTTTCCATTCACTCTCAATTTGCTACATGTCATTTTATTGTGTTACAACTGACTCAAGTTGATCGGCAGCTTAGTGAAAAAGTGACTTAGTTGATCTTTCTACATACCTCCTGAACAACCACCCCCGGGTACAAGTATCCCTAGTTAGAAATCATTGTTCTAACAGACCAAAACAATGTTACCCTTGTAAAACAGTTAAAATCATTCTCATACATTTTCCAACCCTAAAAATGTGTGAACAACAATACACCGTACAATTCTCTTGTGAAATGGTTTGCAATGGAATTATTCACTGATTTGATTTTTGTGTTTGTGACATACTTGGTGGTTATATCGAGAAAAGAGAAAACATATGAGTTGGGGGGTGAATAAAGAAGAGCATGCAAGGAAATAGAAGAGACACTTAAATCCTGACTTCCAGCAATCTGTTTTCACTATACTGCACTTCAAAGCCCTCTCATAAGTGGTTTATCACTCCACAGACACCAAATACTGTATGTAGTGACTACACACTACAGAAAGAGAAGTCATAAACTGATTAGAGAGACATGCAGTGGGTTGAATATTAAATGTTTATTATCAGTTAAAGGGTTCTTAAGGATTATAATAAAACCAAAGAAATTTTTATAAATTGAATCATCTCTAAATAGTGAGATTGCATTTCCCCCTTTAGGCCTCTAGAAAACTTTTGACATAAATGAAAGGGGAACATCACTCTATTTTGGATTTGCTTACCCTATGCATAGCTTATATAGTCTTACAACCTAACCTGTCCTAACTTCATTACGTTAAACTGAAAAAGATCCAGAGCCGAACTGTTTTGGACAGCCATGAGGTTTATTTTCTCTTCTTCACCTCATGGACCACAGGTTTAAGAGCCAACTGTGGGCCCCTGGTGATATATGACCGCAGCAGACACAGCCCCATTATATTTATGGGCTGAACAAAGAAAAGGAAAGAAATATGGCTCTGCATCCCACTGACCCACTTATTGATTTTAAAAGAAGTTGAGAGATAGATGAGCAGTGAATTCACTTAAGCATGCAGAGAAAAAGAAAAATGACGGCAGAGACAGGGTCTAGACAGGAAGACATAGAAATTAAGAGATACTAATGTAAACACAATTGCATGTCATTATTCCCATGTTTCACTTTTAATTTTTTAGGAGTAGAGACAAATAAAAGCATGCTACTTAAAAGTATATTGACTATAATACTTTGTGGTGGTGCATTAGCCTAAATGCAGTGGTAAACTCTTAGTAGTCATTAAAAAACAAAAGATTTTTCCACACTAAAACGACGCACAAAAAAAGTTGGCTTTAGCTGCTTGAGTAAGAGATGTGAATGGAGGCGGGATCAATTCAGAACAAAAGAAATGCCTGATCAATTACCGAGTGGGAGCTCTGCTGCACTTCTCCAACGCTGCTGTCAGAATAACAGGTAAAGCAGTCTTCATTATCAATTATTCAATTAGCATTGGTGCGCAACATGTCCTTTATCCGACATTAATTTTAATCGCAGAGTGAGTTGAGAAGCAAAATCACAGCATATCTTTACATTCCTAAGGGAATATTAAGAAATGCAAAACCAGTTGGTACCGTTAAATTGTTTTTTACTTTAATGAAAAAAAAATCACTATGAGAAGCGCACTTAAAGTCCATAAAGTAGCCTATAAAAAATATTTCAGGTTCCATCTGCCACACAGCCATCGGAGCAGTTGCAACTTGACAGAAAGACTAATCTGGTTATTGCAGCACTGAAACGAGCTCTGCAGGTCACCGCAACTTTATGAATGGAGAAAAACATCAGCTCCTACTCGCTGAAACACAAATTTTATTCCACTTTACCTGCCAGGAAAGTTCATACCAAAGAATGAAATCTCCAACAAGGCGAGCAACCAAACTGTAAAACGTGATTAGTCAGTCAGTCGGGTTTTTTTCCATACATTTTCCCAAAAAGCCGGTTAAAAAAAGTGCAACTTCACCCGCTTAGAAACAAACGTTCAACTTTGGATCACCTTTCTGCATCTAAATCTCCTAATTTGAGCCCCATCTATCTAACAGATATGCACAAATAGATAATGCCTGTGAAACAACGGGCTTCTAAAACAACAGTCACAATCAAAGCTATTGATAACTTCATTGAACTGCAGTCAACTGATCACTAATGCGCACAATACCTTGCAACAATTGGAGTGCCTTGGCGTCGAGGAGCCCAGTGTCGGAATTTGAGACAGGATATGTGCCCCACAATGGAATATTGAACTATAGCCTTGTGAGAAAAAGAGAAAAGTTAGGGAAATGCCCTGTTTGGGAGAGGGGAGGGGACACAAGAGTGAGGCAGAGACAGAGGGAGAGAGGGGGTAGTAACGGACTGCAGGACAAACCCACATTCCTCAAGACTCCTTGTTATAACAGGGGCCAAGCAGCTAAACCTTCACACTGTGGCTAACAGGGCTTCACTATCATCACTCTGCAAAAAAAAAAGAAAAAACACTCCTTCAGGCTACCTCAGTGATGAGATAAGAGTCTCACCAGAGTAGATGATCTTTGATTTTTTTTTTTTTTTTCTGAGAAGCATTTGCAATAACATCAGACTGGGGAGCTACTAATGACAAATCAATAGAATGACTAAGATTATCCATTGAATGGTGGAGAAGTCATGATGGGTTGTGAAGGAAAATATCAGTGGACTGTGATTAGTTGTCATATTTTATGGTCATTTAGCTGAAATAAATGGGAAGTCTAATTTAGCTCGACACACTTCCATGTATTAGTCTGTGTGTAAATGAAGTCAACAGCAGAGCATAAAGAGCATGTTACTTTGTCACAGTGTGTCAAATTTACGCTTGCTATTCAAATAGTCCTGCTATTTACTGCTTCAGCCCAATGGTGCTTGTGATTGACACATCCTTGTGCTTTGTTGCTACAAGTGCTGCTGATAGGAAGTTCACATAGAGAGAGTGACCACCTGGGTGGTATATTGGTGAGGACAGCTGAGCACATCTAAAATGTTTCTGCCCACTGCACTGATTTCACCACTCTCAATAAAAAAGGGTTTAGCGTAGCTCAAGGAAGGAGACTCTTTATGCTTAAATAAAATGAGACAAAGATTGAGTAACTGTGTATGTGCATTGTTACAGTTACAGATAATCAATCAAAGACCATAGGTACTCAAATATACTTTAATTTCATCTGAAAATAGTCTCAATCTGACCATCATCAAACTGTTAGTCTCGCTTTGCCAGACCTTTCTCCACAGCGCTGCGGAGGAGGGTCTGGCTAGTCCACACAGCATTCCTTGATGGGAGAAAAACGTGCTCTGGTTTATTGGCATTTCTTTAAATCATTCACAATCATCATGGGCAGCACTAAGCGCTGCACGGAGCACCGATGCGGTTGTAAAATAGCCTCGGGAAGGGACTTGTTTTGGTGGAACGTGTGTACGTTCAAAAGTTGTTTAAGTCGTGCAACAGAAAACTCCGATTGGACAGATAGTCTAGCTAGTTGTCTGGATTTACCCTGCAGAGATCTGAGGAGCAGTTAACCAGAGTCATCAGGCCAAAAATAAGGACATACGGCAGATTTTCCAGCGCTAACGGAACAATCCCAGAAGTGAAAAGTCTGTTGCTGTTGATATAGCAAATCTAGTGTGACATCTATCGGCAAATTTGAGTTACTTTCCCAAAAGAATTTCCACTACTTTAGTGGGATTTGATGAGCAGTTGTAAAGAGAAACATCTGACAGACAAAGGACATCTGTCTACTATTTAACATCAATAGGTCAAAACACACTAATTTCAGCCTCCAGGCTTCATTCTGCCGTCGGCCCTCCTCTAAGGGCTCTCTATTTGCCGAGCAAACTCGATGAGCAAATTCCTTCATGTGATTGGTCAGATGTTATTTAATATGACTGACTTTCAAAAATGACAGCTGTCTAACATAAAATAGATGGCTCTTTTGTACTAAAAGATGAGTTAAATCATGGATTTATCGCTCTGGCATTATTGTGCATCATCTCCAAAAAGTCACTGTTTTCTCCAGACGGATTACTAAGCTTCTGGAAAGGCTACGAAGACAATGTAGGCCTCTTTATAAAGGGCTAGCTCACTGCTAACAAGCTAAAGCTACAACATGACCATGGGTCCATGGGTCGCGGAGCAAAGGGAACAAACGCAAGTTGATTTTTGAATTCATAATTATTTATTTATTAATGTTAAAAAGACAGTAATTCCATGATGGATTAAAATGGCTTCTGGATGGGCTCCAATTGTCTGATGACCTCGTTGAAACGGCTAATGTCCCTTCATCTACACTGTATTGATCTGCAGATATTAATTAAGACATATAAAAGTACATGTTTCTACGGAGCCCCCCCTGGGGTCAGCTGAGAAAAAAAACTCAACCATACACACAGATTCATAATCTGTGCTCTCGGTTTAATAAACGGTTTATAAACATGAGCAAAGTTAGAAAGATATTCACAGATTTGACTTCTGGGATTAATTCCTCTATAGGGAAATGATATTAAATAATTTTTATCAAAACAAGCCGTCCTCCAACCTGGAGAAATAAGATTGGTCTCTACACCGACACATAAAACATCTATTTATTGAATGATTAAATAAGGTAGTGTTTCCAAACTTATCTCAATTATAACTCGTCTCCCCCTAGATGTACTACAGCACTTTTTAAAAATAATTTAGGAGACATAACCTCATTTAATCAATTAATTAATAGATATTTTTTCTGTCAGTGTTGTAGTTTATAGACGGTCCCTAAGCACCGCCAGCTGCTGCTGGAGACCAATCTTATTTCTTCAGGTTGGAGGACGGCTTGTTTTGATGAAAAAATTGTTATTGTAGTTATTGTAACTACGTTAATTAATCCCTGAAGTTCAAATCTGTGAATATCTTTCCTACTTTGCTCACAGTTATAAAACCGAGAGCACAGATTTTTATTCTGTGCACACGGTTAGTTTTTTTTCTCAGCTCCGCGTTTCTCCTGTCACAGGTGACAGCACCGACCTAGTAGGGTAGTTTTTGATAAGAACTGTTAAGAAGTTTAAGGGGAACATAGGGAAAAGACAAACTTTGTTTTTCTGCAGGATGAAGAAGGTGATGTTTGTTCCCTCTCAGGTCCAGTGGGGAATGATGTTGACTGACACCCAGATGTAGGTTCAAACCCTGCCTAAGGTAAGCCACGCAGGAGTGTTTGTGAAGGATCAAATTTGACTTGCAAATTTCCAACTACAATTTCAACTTGCAAGTTTCAAAATCTCTATTTTTAAAAAGTAATTAGTTGTTATCACTTTAAATTAGTTTTTGTCTGCAGGCTGTTCAGTGAAAATTACTAAAGTAATTAAAAGTGGTAAAGCCCTTAAAATATACAGGATAACATCACATAACTACACTATGTGTCAGAGAGAAATAGCTATTAGTAAGCTATATAGTGGGGTTTCATATTAAAGGCATATTTCACTGCTGGAAAGATGAATATGTATTTAAATTGGGTCATTTATGTAGCAGAAATGTGAAAATGCGCCCAGATAGCTTAGTTGATAGAGCGGGCGCCCATATATAGAAGTTTACTCCTCGACGCAGCAGGCAAGGTACGACTCTCACCTGCGGCCCTTTGCTGCATGTCATTCCCCCCTCTCTCTCCCCTTTCATGTCTTCAGTTATCCTGTCAACAATAAAGGCTGAAAATACCCCAAAAAAATAATCAAAAAGATTAACAAAAGTTGGGTAATTACAGCCATGTGCAACATACTTTTTGTCTCTACCTTGGCATGATGCTAATTTACCAAAGTGAGTGTGGGGGGACTAGGATTTCCGGAGAAGAGATGATGTAAAACCGCTTTTAATTAGGGGATGCATTTAAATTTTACTTGAAAACCTGAACCTTTCCACATTGTGTTCAATGATAAATGAGTGTTCAACTTTGTTGTCACCACATGATGAACAATAGTGAAACTAACCAGGGAAATTCCCATTTAATCAGATTTTAGCATTGCTACATTCTCCTCTTACGCATAGACACAGACACATCAAAACACAACTAATTGCCCATTCGTACCCCTTCTCTACAGGATGTGCTGCAGAAGCTCTTAGGGAGTCTAACAGTCTTACACTGACATTGTGAAAGACTGGGATAGATAGGAACTAAGAATTATAGCCTTAAGGAGTTTCAAGCTTATTTGCATGCGTGCGTGCGTGCGTGCGTGCGTGCGTGCGTGCGTGCGTGCGTGCGTGCGTGCGTGCGTGCGTGCGTGGGTGCGTGCATGCTTGCGTGGGTGCGTGCGTGAGTGCATGTCCTTTTTTTCATTCTCTCACAGCAGTTCCTCTCCTCTCTAAATAGAACCACATTTTGCCAAGAAAGTGATCTGGCTACAGTGAAAACACACCACTGTCTGTGTGCATTATACTTTCAGAGCCTGGGGAAATACTTTTACTTTAAATTTTTCTCTTACCCTCTAACTCCTCACTGACTTGTCTCCCATCTCTTTCTTTCTTTCTTTCTTTCTAGCTTTCACATTTGTATATACACATATGTGAACTCTCACACACAAACAGACATACCACATGTCGACCTAAGGTAAATACATATGGCTTGAGGAGCAGGCTTCCGAAATGACCCAAAAGCCATGTGCACTTGTGATTTAATTTTTCCAATATTGGTCTTTAAGGTGGAAGAGAAGACATTTTGTGTGTACACTGGATTCATGTGTAGATGTTTCAAAATGAAAAGTTGTATTGTCAGGTTTTATTCTTGTTATTCCATATTTGATAATGGTGAGATTCGGGGTGCGCGGTGGTGACTACATTGGCTCATGTTGTTACAGTAAAAGCAAGCCATTTATCTTACACGTACACATTATTTTACATATACCTGGACCAGTGAGAGCAGTAATGCAGGGGCTCAGTCGAGCTTGGGGTCTCTTTGTAGCTCACATCTCCAATAAATCTGTGTGTGTGTGTGTGTGTGTGTGTGTGTGTGTGTGTGTGTGTGTGTGTGTGTGTGTGTGTCTGTCTGTCTGTCTGTCTGTCTGTGTGTGTCTGTGAAACATCTCATAAACCGTTGATCCAATCTACTTCACACTTGGTTTCGGGTACCCAATGAACTTGGTGTTTGGATCTTCAAAATCGACTTCTGCTATATTATCTTCAAAACTACCTTCCGCCATCAAGGTTAGCCTACTAAAGTATAATTTAATTACTCAGCTTTCTACAGAGAGCAATAGCCTGTTAGCTTAGTTTCAAGATGGCTTACACTCTATTCACATCGGGTAGTTACCGTCCCACCTGCTATGGGCGGGATGAAAACATGCGGACCTGCTAGATGTAGTCCATAGCCTCTGGGCAAAAATGCCTCAGATGATGCAAAATGGCAATTTTTGCGATGTCAGAGTTCTTTTTCAGACAGACAATACCGCAAATTCTGGACTCAGGGGGACATGAGGGACGGAAGCACGGTCAATCAAAAATACTACAGGGTTTCTACTGATACAAAGCTCACTGCTAATTGGTGAAGTATCCCTTTGCTTTGTGGTCCTTCTGTAAGTAATTTTTGGGTCAGCTACAATGGTTCTGGAGACAGTTTCAAGCAGCAAAACCTCAAGCCAAGAAATCGGCATTTGGAACGGGCACTGTACTAGTGGTATAAAAGATGACAAGCCAGTACAGAAACCAGATGAGGATTGCAATGTCCTCACATGAACGCATAGTTATACACTTTTACTTTTACATTTACACACACACACACACACACACACACACATATATACATAAAACCCACCTAGCTTTTAAATCCCATCCCTAACTCAGATTCCATATGTCAGTTTTACTGATCAGTATCAGTCATTGGCATTTCTTGATGCAACTGTTTCTCCTTTCATCTACACTTGTACTTGTATATTAGCTGAATTCTTGAAACGGTGCCTGGGAGAGATCCCAACGCTGAAATAATGTACCAGGGGAGACCATCGGAGCCTGATGGGGGCTTTCAGATTGTCTTTGGCCCAGCCAGTAGAGCTTCCACTGAACCAAATCACTACTATGACAGCCTCTCACCAGGGAGAGATTCATGGCCAGAATTAGTCATACTGTACTGCTATCCTCGAGACTGCGTATGTGGGTCATTGGAGGCAAGAGAAGTTTATGTTAAAGGATTTAATTTATTTCCATAACTTGATTTTCTATATACAGTGCTTATGTATTATACTGTAGCTCTAGTTGTCCCATTGGGATCAACACATAATTACATGCACAATGCTATATTCTTCTTTATGATGTAACATATAACACAGCTAAAGATCATTATTCATTCTGTGTACAGGTTCCCACAGGCTATAACAGTAGTAATAATGTTTTATAGGAGAGAAAGTGTTTTGACAAACACTTAAAAATATGACAACTCCAAAGAAGATGTCAAATGTTGAGCGCATAGAATACTTCTGCTTTTATGAGGTGCTGAGTAGCTAAACTAGCTTGCATCAGGTCTGATGCAAAATATTCCATGTAGACTTTTTGGAAATCACACATCTTATACATGCGGTGAAGCTGTGTGTTAGCTCTTGGTTTTACTTGATTCAGCTGTCAATGGGCTGTATGTATCTTTGAGATTTGCAGTGAAGATATAATGATGTGTTACAAAAGAAGTGAGGCATTATACTGTAGGATATAAAATGGTCCAAAGTTCAGGTGTAAGTTAGTTTGAATCTTTAGGGTTAAAGAAAAAACATTGTCAGATTTCTTTTCATTCTTTGTATGCTAAGCAAGTCAAATGAGGCAATGATGATGATGCTCATTGGAGCTTCGCCCTCAAATAGTGGAAAAAAATCCTCTTGTTTGTGTACATCACTGGCTGGCCAGTTCCCATTTTCTACACTGAATGTATTCACGCTCTGTCTCTTTAGATTGTTGTATGATTTGGCAGAGGGTATCCTTAAAGCCATGGGAGCGTGGAGCAGTGTGTGTGTGTGTGTGTGTGTGTGTGTGTGTGTGTGTGTGTGTGTGTGTGTGTGTGTGTGTGTGTGTGTGTGTGGTAAGGTGGGGCGAGGGATTAGAGGTTGGTTTTGTAGTGTCATCATGGTCTTGGGGTTTGTGGCTGAAGCCTGTTGGGTCAGGGTGGAGTGTGACTCGGTCTAGAGATGATCCCAGCTGGGAATCCTGTGGTCTGCTGGTGGTTTTTCCCTGGGTGGAAGAAAATATGATCCCTGCACCACACACATAAAGACACATGAAAACACACATACACAAACAAACACACGCAAAACCACATAAAGTGGGAAACCTCAAGCATAGATAGATAGATAGATAGATAGATAGATAGATAGATAGATAGATAGATAGATAGATAGATAGATAGATAGATAGATAGATAGATAGATAGATAGATAGATAGATAGATAGATAGATAGATAGAAATAACATGTCTTAACAGGCGGGACAAAGGAACAACCCATAACCTTCTCCTTAATTTTTCCTTCATTGAACCCCTTCTCCTTTCCCTCTCCAATGCACATACCCCCTTTTTTACCTCTTCTTCCAATTTTCCTTCCATCATTTACTTACCAGACAGGCATTTCTTGCCTCACCTTACCCAGAGCACTGCTCTGCTTGGCTCTATAAAGACCTGGCCTTGTGCAGCTGTGCTGCCCCGGTGATGCAGTGGGAGAGGAATGTAGAACTTCAAAGTATAACACGAGCAGAGACAAAGAATGGCAGTGTTCAAGGAAGGATGAGAATATGTGATCTCATAAAACAGCACACAAACACATTGGTCCATTTATGCGAGGTTAGCCTGCAGAGGATGATGAGGAGGAGGGAAGACCTGCCTCACATGTCTGCTGCTTGCTTTGTGGGAACCAGAAGAGGAAGAGGCGGGTATACACGTGATTTTGTTCTCCAGAGATAGAGCGCATTGAAACTACACAGCTCGTTCAGCCACGGGTTAAGGACTGTTAAAACATACAGTGAGAGAGGGATGGTTGATGGGTTTGATCCGGCTGATATTTGCAAGACTTTGATTTTAGTGGGCCATGAACTTTCTGGAGAAGAGTTTTGAAATTCCATAACCCCTGTAACTGCAAATATAGAGGTTGGGGCCCCTGAGAAAAGAAAGAGACAAAGAGAGAAATGTAGCAAGATTCCAAGAGAGCGGAAAGAATCCTTAAACTGCTTGCTAACAGTTTGAGGGGCTAATGGCTTTCAGATGTGCGCGTCGTCTTTTGTATTTTCAAAGGAGCATAAAACATCCCCTCTCAGAGGAATCCTAACAACGGCTGGAATTCACAGACTGAAAATTCACAACAGTGGTTAGGACCAAATGTTTATCTCATGTTCGCTCATGTTACAAGTACACACTGTGTTTAACATCCACAGACAGGCCTGTATTTTTTTAATCAACTTTCGTTTTTGGTTTCTTTACTTTTTCTATAATTTTGATGTATTTTTCTTTGGGAGTGGAATAATGGGTGCAGGGCCTGGGCAGGGGTGGTGTTTTTCCTATTTCCTGTTAAAACCTTGGGGGAGCTAGGACTTTGACGAGGTGAGGTCATTTCAACTGTAAAGTTGACTGCAGGAGGGGGGTAGTTTCCCCGTCCACTCACATGTATGTTATGGCTGCTCTGTGACGGACGAGGGGCTCCATTTATCAGACAGTTTATAACACTATTATATTGTCATTTCAGTCATTAACATGTAGAGTAAAAAATGAGAAGGTCGATACCACTCTCGTATTTGTCCATAAAAGCAAACAGCTGCAGTCAGCGACCTGTTAGCTTAGCTTAGTAAGACTGGAAACAGGGGGAAACAGCTGCCCTTGCTCTGTCTGTTGGCAAAATCCAACTAGAGATAATTTGCCATTTCTCAGTATGAGTTGGATTATTTCTTACCAGTAGAGTCCTGGAATCTCTGCTAATTGCCAGGCGACGAGCAACTGACCACTAACAAATTACCTCACCTCGTCCCAGCTCCCCCTTAGCCCCATTCGGGACTTTCTCTCCTACACCGTGTCTGGGAGACAGTCCCAGAAGCTCCAATAGCAAAGCGCTAGGAAACGGCTGTGCGTTGTTCTATAACGCAGGTGGGGCGGTTAACAGATGCACCAGATGTTGCCAAACCATGTAGTCTTCATACTTTAAGTCTCAAAGTCTGTTTTTGAGTGTGAAATAAGTTCATTGTTGCCCTATGAGGCGTTGGAGGACAAACACCCACTAAGTACCAGTGTATGTTTTTCGATAGAACAGATAGAAACTGACAGTAGGACAGATGGATGGAGAGTCATTAAACTGACAAAAACAGAGGTTGTAGTGTTATTAGGTGAAAAATATCCAGCTATCAGTCATCTCCGAACACTTATGTTAACTTGCCATCCTCAGCATTTTAAGAGTCACATGGTTTCTTTTTATCCTGAAATGTAGACATATTCACTAACTACTGTTGTTTTCAGCATAAAATACCTTCCTATTTCCTTACCATGCAACCACTTTTCACTCACCACCAATCAAGCATGTTCAATGAGTCAAATCCCAAAAATATTTCTTCATCACTTATGGTTACAAAATGAAATGGATCAATTTAAAATCAATTTATGAATTTATATTCTGACTGTGCTAGTGAAGACCAAAGTAACCAAATACGTACATTCAAATTTGCATGCTTTTTTTAAGAAATGTGACTTCATTGGGATTGCATCGTGACAGTGTGTAACCTACTTTAATGTAAATTCAATAACTAAACTAATTTCTAATAAAAACCCTCCAAACCTTCTTTACTGTAACTTCAGTAACTAATCTCATTTCCAATAAAACCCCTCCAAGAATATTTTAAAAGTTCAGCCTCTGTGGTAACTATGAGGCAGTTCATACTGAGTTGTGGTCCTCTTAAAATGACTAAAGCCACTGTGAGTTAAAAAGGAAAAGAGTGAAAAATGAAGCTTCCTCCTTCTCCCACCCTCGTTGAATATTTGAGAGGGGGGGGGGGGCGTCTGGATTTTGAACAACTTTGATATCTCCATCCTCCCCTCTTCTTAATATGTTTTCACTTTAGCGTGCCATTGTCATCTCCATTTTCGTGGAGCCATAATTTACTCATTTACTCACTGTGGTCTCATGTTTTAAAAGGTTTACATTTACAAAAGTCAAGATTTATTTATGGAGGATTCTGTATCCAAAAGGATTGGCTATACCCTTATATAGTATATAATATAATATCCTCAACCCATGATGTTATTGTCTGATTTGTGTTGTGAACTTCACTTCACTTGTGTAATCTGTTAAGTACTGATTTCCTACATTTTTCAGAATGCCCCAGAGACCATGGCTAAACTTGTTCCATTTATCTGCAAATTATTGATACTGACACGTTTTTTAACGTATGAACATATAACTATTTGGAAATACTCTGTTTGGCTTAGGCAAGGGTTGGTGTGCAGGAGACATAACGTGTATTACATTGTGGGCATAGCCAGTTCCTATTTTACTCAGAAACAACTGGTTCTCTTGCTGTTCCTTGAATCTGTCTGATGATTTCAGCATTGGTCCCCAAGGACCCCAGTGCAAATTTGGTGGACAGTGGTGTCCAAATTGTTAACATAAACAACACAGACAGATGCTGTAATGTCCAGATGTCCAGTTGTTCTTCAATTTCTTACATAAACACATCTGACCTGCACCCAGGTGCACCCGCTGAACTTTCATTTAAATTTGAATTTAGCATTTATCATTTATACATTTGTTTTAATTATACAGTCGGCATTCAATATTTAATTTCCAATTGAATGTAGCTATGCAAATTGTTGGATCTTCTGCAGTAGAAGAAGTAGTCAGATACTTAACTTAATTAAAGTATTGTATCAATAATGTACAAATATTGTGAACAAATTATTTTCTTGTGCAAAAAATGATGAAAAATGTCAATTTAAAATAACTTTGCACAACTTGTGTTGTGCAGGGCCTTCAGCTGTTGAATACATGTAGTGGAGTAAAAGTAAAAATTTTCATCTGAATTGTAGCGGAGTGTGAAGTAGCATAAACTGGAAATACTTTAGTAAAGCACAAATGACTCATATTGTACTTCAGTAGAATTTACTTACCTTAACACTATATACCCAGGAACAACTCAAATATGAGTAATTAGAAGAAGCAGTATAAGCTTTAAATACTGTAGAAATGCAACCTAAGAGAATCCGCAAACTAAATCATAGCAGTGGCATTGGATCTTCAGCTCTATCAAAGCTTAAACTGGCAGCTCTTGGACATCTACAAAGGTTTGCAACCCAAAAAAATGAAAATACTCAATCAAAGTAAAATTTCAGTCTAAACACATCACCCTTACAATAAGTGCAGGCGAGATTGACCAATTATTTCCATCTGGATACTGGACGTCTCCATCTCTGTCACCTTAGAATAAATGTTTACCCATAAATGTTTGCTCCCTGTCTGCAGAACAGGTGAAGATAGCGACGGGGAATCTAATCTTCAAAGCAAAAGGACATCGTCAGTGTGATGTCCGTTCAGGACAAACTGATCTGTGTTTGTTTGGTAATGCCTTAACCTGTGTTTGTGTTTGTAGCGCCACGGCACAGGCGTGAGCTACAGTTGCTTTGGTCTAAGTAAAGTAGGCAGCACGCTTGAACAGCTTGTCCAGTGTCCTTATTAAACATAACAGTCAGATACTGCAATTTCCTTCAAGCAGTTCAAACCATGTTCTCATTTTAGTATCATTCCAACCTACTGAGCCAATAGTTTATGATCCAACTGAATAACATGAAAGTCCTGCTTCACCTCACTTTGCATGAGCACAACAACACACTGCCAGGCATCTGCACATCCACTTGTGTGTGTTTGTACGTAAGCTTGTGTATGTGCACGTACAAGTTAAGGTAAGGTTAAGAGTGTGTCTTTGTGTTGTCAATGTATTTGGTTGGAAAAGCCACAAAAAGTCTTTTATGAGTGTGAAACTCTAGTAAAGCAGGTGTACTTGGGACAAATGGGAGAACAGGACATCCAGCTAGCAGCCAGCCTGCTCTGCTGCACTGTGATCATTAGAGGTTTGGGCAACAGATGCTAAGATACTTGGAACATCATCTTAACCTACCTGCCTATCAGCATTCCTTTCACCTTTCATCCATCCCTGCAGTCCTTCCTGCCATTGTCTCACCCTTACTTCTTGTTTGGCTGCAGCTGTTTTTCACGGGGGATCACAGAGGTGGTGACAACGATAGCAAAGGCGGTGCAGATCTGTAATGTAAGTGTGTTTGGAGAAAGAGGGGAAGAGAGGGGAGAGACGTATAAAATATGTCATGAGGTGGATTCTTCCAAGAAATTGCCACTTTATGCTACAATAATACAAAAACAAAACATACTCCGTATGTTCCAATAAAACAAATCAAGAAAATTACTCTTGTATCCTCTTTTTGAAAAACTCAAGTCATGTCCCTCTATCAACACAAACAAATCCTGTTGCTCCCTGCAACTGTCTGTGACACATTTGTTAAGGGTCAAACTTCTATTGCTGTAAGACACGCATATGCTCTGAGGCCTATTAAAGCTGTGTATCAATGGACCACCCAAGAGTTTTACACAAACCAAAAAAAGGGGAGTTGAATTGGGGGTACTGTAGAAACACAGAATAGAGCATACGTTTTGACAAGTAGGAAGATCTAAAGGCATGATGAGTCAATGTTCACACTCTGAACTGCTAATATATACAAATGGTCCAACACATGCAATACACGGCTGCCTGGTCACTACCATAGTGTTTTTTCTGAGGGTCAGTTTTGGGTTAAAAGCATCAGGTGGCCAGCTGTGTTTGTTACATCGTGATACTACCATCCATGTCTGTTTTTCTCTCCCTCTTTTGCTCATACACACATTATTTTTGAGCTAATTTGTTTAATTTAGTCCATCTAGGGCACAGCGATATTGTTGCTCAAAGAACAAATGCACTTATCTGCTGCCATGTTTACCCGGCTTTCATACTACTTTCAGACTAAATCGTCAGGCATGCTGGGAAAAGACGGAGTAGGCTTTGTTAATTACGGTGATTACATACTATGTTTAAAGGAATTGCTTGGTAATTTGCACACATTGAAGAGAAGATCAAGACCACTCTCAATATGACAGCCAGGAGCTGATTAGCTTAGCTTTGCATTTTTACATTGCTTTTTCATACAATGTGATTTAGAATAATTCTGTTAACAGCTGGATTTCCATTTGCAAAGCCTGATTATTTGGCCAGGTATGGTATAGGTTTATTAAGTGTGCACGCAGCCTGAAGAATTTGGAAGTAACGTTACACTAAAGGAATGCATTATTGCATTTCCTTTTGGCAATAATCAATTAAACAACACAAAGGAGGATAACAAACAACACAGATGTAGTTCCTGCCTCAACCTGATTGCTCACAGTCATCCATATTTTTTATTTTATGTGCATGGGTCTGTTTCACTCACTCACTCACTCACTCACTCACTCACTCACTCACTCACTCACTCACTCACTCACTCACTCACTCACTCACTCACTCACTAACTTTAAAACAGAAGTTGCTCACACCCATTCTCCAACATGTGTTTGCTTGGCACAGACTAGTGTGATTCTGCTCAGCTGGGCTGTCACCCCACTGGAGCTCCCAAACAGGACACTTTGAAGTGTTGAGGGCCCCCCACATGGAGAAAGCAGTACTGTAGGTGTACAAGTAGACAGAGGCCTTGGGGTGGAAGGTCATGATGAAAGACGCTGCTGTAGCAGTCCAGCTGTTTGCTCTGACAGGCCAACACCAAGGAAAGACAGGATTTGGAAGAGTCAATATTTTGTGTCTGGTTGAGTTGCTCATAGACTCAGTGAACTCTTGAGAGAGCCTGTAAGGCCGCTGAGCTGCCAGTTCATCATATTTGTGGTTCTTTGAATTCTTGCCTTTCCAAAGTATTGAAAAAAAACCTTCTAAAATGGATCCTTAATACATATTAAACTTGGCCATCAATTTCTCTTCCAAGTAACATTACTTCCTGTAATGTTACTTAGAAGTGAAAAGAGCCGATATGTGACTGTGGAAGTGTGTGGTCTTGCAGAGGAAGTGTGTGTAAGCCTTTCTATAACATGGTCTCCCGCATCTGGTACTAGTTGAAGGCTGGTGGTTTGAATGTGCTCTGCGCAGTTTAAAAGTCTCCTCCGCATCAGTGCACTGTTTGACTTGATTAGCATACTTTACTCTATTTTACGCCTCTAAATAAAGTAAAGACTCAATATGTGGGCACAGATATAGAAGAGTTATGTAGCAGATGATGAACGTCAGTGCACATTTGTCAATAGTAGTCACCTTTTGATTATCCAACAAGTTGAGAAACAACTCCATCAACTAAAAAAACACAAACATCTGGCTTTTGTCTTTATTTGGAAAGCTTACAATCGGCATTCATTCCCAGGACAAATGACTCTGCAGTAGTCACGGGTATTTATCTGCTACAGCTCCGATCGGTAGTGACATGACACTTGGGAGAACATTCTAATTTTGCCCGTTTTCCAGCAGGATGCTGTGGCAACATCTGCGACTCTTTGTGATCACAAAATTTCAGTAATTCAGTGCTGGTCATTGTTCCAAATTAGTCTGCACTGAGTTTTAAAGAGAGACTAATAAAGGTAACATGCATAAACAAGAATTAACCACCATAACATTTTCTCTGGCCTTCATGCTGTTTTCCACTGATTACCAGCCCTGTTTTCCGGTGTGTTCATGACATCGATCGTGACACACCAGAAAAAAAGAACAGCAAGAAAGCATACTCATATACTGGCAATGGGAAAGGAGTCTATCACCAATTTTTAGCTGTTTTTCCCATGTTTAAAAATCAAACATACTGTACGCTTTTATTTTGATGGGAAAAGGGTATGAGCACAGACTATGAGTATGAAAAGGTTCCTAGGCCTGCATGTGTTCATGATGAGCACACACCCAGCATACTCAAGTGTGTTTGTCATTTTGTATGTGTAGAGGAGGACCATGGTCGAAATATTTTAAATTTGAATCAAGAATGAGGTTTAATTAAGTCACATACATGTAGGAATGTTAACCCATCCTATCAGGAGTGGGTGGCAGCCACTGAAATTTAACCTAACGTCCATGTCTTTGGTGGTGTAGTACCTAGAGGAAACCCAAGCAAACACGTGGAGAAATTGCAAACTCCCACCAGAAAGGCCCCTGCCCCAACCAGGATCGAACCCAGGAACCAGGACCTTCTTGCTGTGAGGCGATAGTGCTAACAACTGAGGCACCATTACACCCTTGGTAAGGTCCCGGTTTGCCATGGTATAGCAATTTAGGAGTTTGTGGATGTGTGTTTGTGATCGCCCTTATCCGAGGACTAGGCTAAGGAATGCAGTCCGCTCTGTCAGCTCTCTCTCCAGCTATCTTCATTGTGACCGTTCCCACATACTGGTCATGTGATTTACAGCTATGGGCCCCAACTCTGGAGATATAGGGCAAATTCCTGACTCGGATCAGTCAGGTTTCATACACACAGCAAGGGGTCATGAGCCAAGAAGAGAGGAGGGATGGAGCAAGGAAAGGGAGAGGAGCTGAGGAGATAAGAAGCTGGAATTGGTTCAAACAAAAGAAAGGAAAGGTAATACAAAGACCTAATGCATCTTTGGATTTGGCGTTAGGTGTGAGGAGGGTTTATGTTAATGAGGAACTAAAGCAGGGGACAATCAAAGCAAAAAAAACACAGAGCAAGAGTAATTTCCAAGCTAGTCCAGGGTTTTCTCTGAGAGGTGTGATGTTTTACAGTGTTGTTGTACATAAGACCTCAGCAGAGGTCGCAGGCCAGTTCATAGAAAGTCAGCAACCCTGCTGTATACTGCTGTGGCAGTGATCAGATTGAAATGTATCATATGTGATTCATGCATGCGGTTTGGCTTCCATCCTAGATGTCATAGAGTACATTTTCACTATGGGAAGAAAGTTTTACAGATTACACATGTAGCTAGTTTTTATACCAAACAGATGGGTAATCATACTAATAGATTAACACCATTCTTTAGCATGGGCAGAAAAACAATGAACACTTCCATGACTATAGCTAACAGAAAGCCATAGCAGTCCTGCCTTCTTGCTAAGATAAAGCAGGGCTATGAAAACAATGTAATAGGTTTGTAAATGCTACAACACATTCCCAGCTGTCATTGCTGATGCTAGATAAGAGTGCTGCTGTAGAGTGACCATTCCTATCAGTATGTGTAAGTGGGCAGCGCAGCCTATTGTGAAAACAACACAGTCTTTACCTACTTGAACAAGGGCTGGGCTCGTAACATGTGAGATAATGTGAAAGACGTGGTATGTAATTGCATTAAACCACTTCAAAACCAAAAGGACAAAGAGTGGGTGGTGGAAGCAGGAATCAAAGCAGCAGCTGGTGATAAGCAACAGTGATGTGTCTGTTGTAAGGATAAAAACAACAGATGATGGTATTAAGATGATCTTCAGGTGGCAGATTCTGTCACACTCTTTCTTTAGATGATTAGAGTCGAGGAGCAGCAGCAGTTGGCACAAGGTTTTTTCCATTGGCTTCCAATGTATGCTCCCCCAACTCCTCCACCCTTCCATTTTCCTTCACATGCTTCATCACTACCCAAACTCAGTCTATCCTGTCATCCCCATAGAAGTTTTATTCTCCTGACCAGGAAGGAAGTTAGCCAAATATGATGCAGACGGAGAGACCTTAATGGTGGTTTGATAATGATAATCATTACTGAAATGATGATGAAAGATGTGTTGCTGTGAGTAATTCAATGATGTCACTGGAAGGCAATGAGAAGCTGGGGTGGGAGAAGCAGCTGTGCGTGTCTGGACCTGTAAAGTGAAGGGACAAGGCTGAGGACAGCTGGAATGAAGGTGGGCGCACGAGACAGAGCGACAAGCACTACAGAGGAGTTTATTAAAGGGGGTGTCTATGACGTTTTTAAATGTTTGTCCAGGCACTAATGTAATTAGTATGAGGTCTGGAACATTGTTGACTATTGAAGGACATGTTTGGGAATGATTGGGTAACAAAAGGTAAAGGCTGCTGGGAGAGCAGGGGGGATTTTCTCTTAAACTACAACCAAATGAAGCTCATATGGGAATTAGAGCTAAAGGAAACAATGTGTGCAATTGCAACATGGCAAGCAGTGATGGTTTCCATTTAAATCGGGAGTCTTAGTTCTCTGGATTCCCAAGAGTTTTTTTTGTTTCCAAATATAAGTTTGCCCTGAACAATATAAACACATGAGAACACACAAATTGCTAATGGATAAGGCTGGCTATATACAGTACATGTATGTGTAGCCAAAAGCCTCAGAAAGCTTATTTCCACTGTGCCATATCCAAAAACTATTCAAAAAACATTAATGAGTCACAACTTGGCACTGGGTGACACATGTTCCTTCTTTAAAATTGACCTGGGCACTGTGAATTATTCTGAGTCAATGGCACAAAAAATACTTAGAATTGTGTGCGAGAACTAGTCTATGCCTGGGTTTTGGGAAATGACTGAGCCTTCTTAGAAATTAAAGTATACACTCACCTAAAGGATTATTAGGAACACATGTTCAATTTCTCATTAATGCAATTATCTAATCAACCAATCACATGGCAGTTGCTTCAATGCATTTAGGGGTGTGGTCCTGGTCAAGACAATCTCCTGAACTCCAAACTGAATGTCAGAATGGGAAAGAAAGGTGATTTAAGCAATTTGGAGCGTGGCATGGTTGTTGATGCCAGACAGGCCGGTCTGAGTATTTCACAATCTGCTCAGTTAATTAGTTTTTATTTTAACGCACAACCAATTCTAGGGTTTACAAAGAATGGTGTGAAAAGGGAAAACATCCAGTAGGCCTAGGTCAGAGGAGAATGGGCCGACTGATTCAAGCTGATAGAAGAGCAACTTTGACTGAAATAACCACTCGTTACAACCGAGGTATGCAGCAAAGCATTTGTGAAGCCACAACACGCACAACCTTGAGGCGGATGGGCTACAACAGCAGAAGACCCCAACGGGTACCACTCATCGCCACTACAAATAGGAAAAAGAGGCTACAATTTGCAAGAGCTCACCAAAATTGGACAGTTGAAGACTGGAAAAATGTTGCCTGGTCTGATGAGTCTCGATTTCTGTTGAGACATTCAGATGGTAGAGTCAGAATTTGGCGTAAACATAATGAGAACATGGATCCATCATGCCTTGTTACCATTGTGCAGGCTGGTGGTGGTGGTGTAATGGTGTGGGGGATGTTTTCTTGGCACACTTTAGGCCCCTTAGTGCCAATTGGGCATCGTTTAAATGCCACGGCCTACCTGAGCATTGTTTCTGACCATGTCCATCCCTTTATGGCCACCACGTACCCATCTTCTTCCCATCTTCTTCCTTTGAATTAAGTGTTTCAAACTACTTTTAAACAATCTGGTTAAATTATTTCCAGTCAGAAACATTCCATTTCCGCCTGCAGCTGTACCCCACGTATTACCTTCAGTAGAGGTCTCAGGTCTTGACGGCATTAATCATCCCTACTATCTAGTATAGTCTGTGAAGATGTCAAAATGAAGGTTTATGACCCAATCTGTTATGGAATACATTATGATTTTTTTTCTTGACGTTTTTGTAAATGAATCTTTCACTGAAAAATGAGAGGATATGAATTGTATTAATAATTTTATCTTGAAATAAACTGAATTTGAGAATTTAACACAAAAACTAGGACAAAACTGAGTAGCTGAAGAAATAGAATGGCATTCATTGCTGAGGAATGCCATGAAACAGACATTTACCCTGGACAAAAGTGGCCAAACACCTGCTAGATATAATAGGAGGTCATTAGTGAGGTGCACCATTAGCTGGGAAAGCAAGCAATGGTCAATAGCATTCAGTTTACTGCTCAGATTCACCTGGTTTCTCTTTCCAGACATTTCAGAAGTGTTGGGTTATAGACGCAGGTACAAGTCAAGCATTAAGGTGAGAGTCTTCGCAGAGTCATTATCCAGTGTACAAACCTGGGTCAAGTAGTATTTGTTTGAGCACACATTGAAGAAAATTGTATAAAACAACATGTTTATACAATCATAAAAAAATATTTAAAATTCAGGTTGTGAAGTGCCTGTCTTCTGGCTTTGTTCAACTTGTCTTATACTTTTAATTTCTAAAACATCACCCATCTGTGTTTCATGTTTTTCAAAATAAACAGTACTATTTGCAAATGCAATACGTGACTTAGGTTTGTCTATCACTGTTGCCATTCTTCTACTATAATTATGTTTTCAAGATGTTTCCATTTCACTTTATGTTCTTTTCTGTCCTTTTTGATTTTTTAAACATCTGTTTATTCATTTTGAAATATTTTGAATAAATATCCAGCAGAACAAACGCACAATCAACAAATGCACAGGAAACAAAAAAGAAAACATTGTTCTCTGAACCTAAACAGTTTTTTAAAAAGGTACACATTATTTATTACCTAAGTTACAAGATATTGACATATGACACATTTAAGACTAACGACAGGTTGCCAGATTTTCTGAAAGAGTCCCTCATTGTTTTACACATAGACAGTAAAATGAATGGACATAGTGACGCTGTAGAATTCCATGCAGTTGAGTAAAGTCTATTAGGAGCACTTTCCCGGTGATGGCTGAGTGTTACTGCGCAGCCTCAAACTGAGCTTGACGTAGATAGATAGATAGATAGATAGATAGATAGATAGATAGATAGATAGATAGATAGATAGATAGATAGATAGATAGATAGATAGATAGATAGATAGATAGATAGATAGATAGATAGATAGATAGATAGATAGATAGATAGATAGATAGATAGATAGATAGATAGATAGATAGATAGATAGATAGATAGATAGATAGATAGATAGATAGATAGATAGATAGATAGATAGATAGATAGATAGATAGATAGATAGATAGATAGATAGATAGATAGATAGATAGATAGATAGATAGATAGATAGATAGATAGATAGATAGATAGATAGATAGATAGATAGATAGATAGATAGATAGATAGATAGATAGATAGATAGATAGATAGATAGATAGATAGATAGATAGATAGATAGATAGATAGATAGATAGATAGATAGATAGAAATGTATTGATCCCAAGAAAAATGGGAAATTACGGTGTTACAGCAGCACACGTACATCAGTCACACAACACAGAATATAAATATAAATGAGATACTAGAAAAAATAGATGTGACGTGAGCAACCTGTCTGAAAGTTGTTAGTCTTTTGGTAGCTGTGCCAAGAGAAATCTCAATCATTCCCAATCTTGCAGAGGTGGATATAGGTATATGTTAGGAGATAACACAGGTATATTATTGCTAACTTAAATGCTAGTTAACATTAGTAATTAAACTTCAAATCTTCTACTTTTGGGTCAGGTTTAATCAATTAAAATTGTCTTTTGTGTCATGTCTCGTCCCTGTGTCAAGTTTTTTCTTTGTTTTGTGTTTTGTTTTTAGTTTTCAATTTCCTGCTTTGTTTTGAAACTTACCTTCTTGTCTCATTTCAGATCATTGACGTCCGGGTTCATTGTCCTCTTTCCCGCTTGTGTGATGACCTGTCCCCACCCCTATGTGTTGCACCTGCGTCTCATTGTTCCCCCTGTCTTGTGTATTTAAGCCTTCCCCTTGTTGTTGTGTGACGGTCTTGTTGTTCTCAACCACTTATGTTTCTATTGTGGTAGACATTGTTTCTATTTACTCATTAAGTAAGAACATTAAGAACACACCTGCACAAAAAATGAGCAATTTCACCTTTATAAAAATTCCAATTAAATTCCAATAAATTAAACTTGTACGCTGTATCTTTTGTTTTTTACCACCTCTAGTTTTCTGTTTATAGGAATAATAACTTCTAAAACTGTGTCCTATTATTGTCAAACAATGATGCCAATACTCAGCGTTGGTTTGTTCTCCAGGAGGTTATGTTTTATGACCTCAGGGTCTCTTACATACTTTCAGAGTGAGCTATGAGAGACTGACCCACAGCACAAGTGATGACATAGCTTCCATCTGACTTGAAGTTTGCCTGTTAATTAGGACTGTAAACAGGTGGGTGAGAGAGGCTTTGTAGCTGACTTTATACTTGACAATCAAACTTCCTCCCTTAAAATTTAATTATGTTTACTTCCTCAGTTCCCCCTTGAAGGATGGAAATGTACCTTTCACTAAGCCCACAAACACACAAACACACGTCTGTACGCAGACACAAAAACATGTAATGTGAGTTATACCCATACATGTTTTAAAAGGTAAGTGTGCTTGCTTCTACAGCAGAAACTCATTAACAAAAGAGCTGCCTATATTCGCTTGGCATGCATAATGCACCTGAAAAAAAAATTGGGTACTGCATAGTTACTAGACAACCACTTGGATTCTTTTTTTCATTAATTTTCAGAAAATGAAGGTTGTGGTGTATTCTGTCAGCATGTGGTGTGTTCTGTCAGCAGCAAAATAAAAAAGCCATAGCTATGTACTATTTATACTACGTTATACTATTACAATTACAGCACCTTATCTGGGCTTTACCTGTAAACCCCTAGTCAGAGGATAGAGATATTAAAATTGACAGATTCAATACAATAAATTATAGATTTTAAAAGCATACATTTCTTTCTTTCAAGGTTTTTTATTTCATTCTCTACCAAATAAACTTACAATGCAGTTATATGTAGGATGTATGTGAAGTACAATCAAGATTTATTGAATCAAAGCATTTCATTAAAAGAAAAAGGCTACATTTTGTGAAGTAAAAATGTGTGCTGGAAGATGGTGCTTCAATTCCCATGTTGATATAAAATATGTGCAGTCAGTTTAAAGTCAAAAAAGGGAAAAGGAAGAGGGGAAAAGCCTTCAGTTTGACAACGATCTCTGTATCATGTATCAGTTAAAGGTAAGCGCTCCCAGACTGTAACTCCTGTAGGTTAAATATTTACATTGTGAGAGAAAGGGTGCTCTGAGGAACACTTTGTAACTATAATTTGCATCTGAAGGGTGAGTACTACTTAAAGTGTTAAATGTAAAAGTACTTTACGTTTTGCAGAAAACTCTGATAAAACATGTTATTAATTTATACCGATGCATCAATATATATACTTTGTACACAGTTTCCGCAGATCCTGTAATGTCTGGTGCCCTCTGCTGGAATAAAGTGGTATCAAATTTTAGTCCAGGGTAGGAATGAGGTCACACCTTATCCATGAGTGACACTTCCAATTACCCCGGGCCCACCATCCTTACTGGATGTCCCCAGTTGTTGTGTTAGCCTGGCATCAGAAAGAGCATTTGTTGAATAGGAGGCCTTGCACTGTTGTCTTTAGAGCTTAGAGCTTGAGAGTTAACTGGCTTCACGCTGGGGGTCCGAGGGTGAACTGACGCCAAAACCAACAGGGAAAAAAAGAGAAACAACAGTGGACAGCTTGAGGAATGCTCCAAGAAAGAAATTATTAGAGGAAGGAATAGAGACAAATGGGGAAAGAGGGGGAACAGAAAGAGAGCATGCATGCAAGAGCTTCTTCCACAATGAACTGAGAACAGAGGCCCTGTTGTGTTGCCAACAAAACACCTGGCAGAGAGCAAGAGAAGGGGATGACAAGGAGCGTCAAAGCTCAGAGAGACCAGGGGTATATTGGACACAAAGATCAGAGGAACTTGTGCTGAGAAGACTGTGTGTCTATGCATGAGTGCTGATAAAAGAGAAATAAAGTTCCTGTGTTTGGTGAAATACAGGAACTTCACTGTATGCTATGTCTGGGTCTAGACAAAAATGGGTAAATGTGCATGTGTGTTTTTGTGCACACTGTAATCCCAGTCAGGGTCCCATGGGAAAGCAGTGTGTGTGTGTGTGTGTGTGTGTGTGTGTGTGTGTGTGTGTGTGTGTGTGTGTGTGTGTGTGTGTGTGTGTGTGTGTGTGTGTGTCCTGGATGAGCCCCCCCAGGCACCAGCTGAAATGTGACTTTGCTGCAGCCAGGTTCTCAGCAGCTCAACTCAGCTAAGCCAGGCTCTGAGCTGCCACTAGTGCAAAGCATTGGTTTCCTGTGCACATTCCCCACCTCCCCCGCCGTGTTATTGTTGGCCCAGACAGAAGGGTATACAGCTATGAACCAGGGGTCTTGCAGAGGCCTCCACGGTCCCTACTCCTCGAGGTCTGCAGAACTAAGTGGCTGGACCTTGTGTGCATAGGGCTACAGTGGTGGAGGAAGTATTCAGATTATTTACTTAAGTAAAAATACTCTATTACAAGCAAAGGTCCTGCATTAAAAATGTTACTTAAGTAAAAGTATGTACGTATCATAACATAATTAAGTTTTTCTTGATTTGATTTAAATTAGCTAGCTAATGAGCCAGCAAGCTAACAAAATATTTCACGTCAATGTCATCTTTTGAATGGTTTCGACATGGGATTTGTTGTAACACTAGTAGCTAGCTAATCAACGGGGCTGAGAGATTGGTGGGGGTGGGGGGACAACAATCTTAACTTTTTGTTTTGGTGCTTAACCCACCATTTGTTGGGTTCCTTTCGCTAACCCATTCTGGAGGAAGGCTATTTTGGCACAGACAGTGGTAGCGCTAACGGAGACGTAGCTAACGTTGGCTTGCCGCTATTGTGACTCGGGTGCCTGGGTCTAATATGGTCTGTTTCCAGATTCTTCATTAAACCGTCGTTAGCGTCGTGAGCACCACTGGAGTTAAGCGCTGGCGGGGTGGATTGCTGTAAGGAAAGTGGTTGACTAGGTGCTAACGGTAACTAGCTAGCTACATGTCCCGGGGCTGTTGTCAGCTCTCATCCTGACTGAGTCTCTGCGTCGGGAGAGTGAGCTAGCTAGGTGGCTAAATTTGCATTAGATTATCTTCTGCAACATGCTGTTAAACTTCAGGCTGATATCTGCGGCGACTTGAGTTCTGTGACTGCGACCATAGACAGCAGGATTGCTGCATTGGAGCCGACTCGTGGTCTGGCTGGTAGGCCTACGAGTGCTGCTGGAGCTGCCTGCGGTAATGTCAACGCGGCAGGGGGCAATGATGTGTTCGCTGTGGATGTGGCAGCCGCCGGACTTTCTGCTCCTACATCAAGGGCTATAAGTGTCTGTGACAACCCTGTTGGAGCTTTGGCAAAATTGCCGAAGTGGAGCCTTGTTGTCAAACAGGGCCGAGCTCAGAGAAATGATGCTGAGGGTCATTCTGCCTTGTCAAAACAGCGTGATAGAAGACCTGTCAGGAGGTTGGTTAAGCCGATCGTCGGCACCGCTGCACAAGGGAATATAAAAGTGGTTCGAACGAAGTTGGTAAGTGTTTTTGCTACCAAATTCTCACCAGACCTTGAAGCTGAGACTCTATCTGGGTACTTATCTGAACAACTTGGCCGGGAGGTCAACTGTCAGCGTATTGTCACCATGAGCAACAGATACAGCTCGTTTAAAGTGTGGGCTGAGTGCAACGATGTGGCGGAGTTGTATAAACCAGAATTGTGGCCTGAAGGATCTGTGGTGAGGCGATATTATGAGCCACGCAAAGTGGGGT
Source organism: Percina caprodes (assembly GCA_013375575.1). Classification (NCBI taxonomy): domain Eukaryota; kingdom Metazoa; phylum Chordata; class Actinopteri; order Perciformes; family Percidae; genus Percina; species Percina caprodes. Next base: position 8,648,041 of record JABXJD010000004.1, read on the forward strand.
GATGGGTGCTAGCGCAGCTAGGCCTGTTTCAGGGACAAGTCCACAGAATGCGGATGCTACTGCACTGCCCAATTAAACTGTAGCCTATGCGGGTTGGTTCATATAACTGTCGCGGCCTACGCTTGGGCAATAGTGCTGGAGACAGAAGCCGGCGTATAGTGGTGGATAACCTGCTGCAAGACTGTGACATTTTATGTTTACAAGAGACTTTTTTATCGAAACAGGATTTGGGGAATCTGAACTCTTTTTGTAAGGGTTTCCATGGGACCGGTGAGTCCACTACAGACCTTTCTATGGGTATAGTCAGAGGACGGATAGCAGGAGGCGTGGCTATCCTTTGGCATGAAAAGCTGGACTCTGTGATTAGTGTTATCAGGTTGGAAGTTGACTGGTGTATTGCTGTCAAGATATCGGTTAACAATAAGGTATTTACTATCCTGAATGTATATACACCATATGAGTCACATCAAAATGAAGATGAATACCTGAATAGACTGGCTTTCATTAACTCTTTTATTTCTGATAACCATTCCTCAAGTGTTTATGTGGTGGGAGATATGAATGCTGATATTTCAGATAGGAGTTCGTTATTTGCGAGGCATTTGTTACAGTTCTGTGATGATAATAATTTTATTCTATCCAGCCAAATGCTCTTACCTGCAGATAGCTACTCTTATATAAGTGAGGCCTGGCACACCACATCTTGGCTTGACCACTGCATCAGTACTCCTGATGCGCATTCTAGCCTAAGTTCTATAGAGATTGTGTATGGGGCATCCATGTCTGATCACATCCCTTTTATTATGTCACTTGACTGTAATAGCCTTCCTGAGATATCTCAGGAGGTTAATGGGGCCCGTAAGGCTAAACTGGATTGGTCTAAGGTAACTAATGAACAACTGTGCTCATACTGCAGTAGATCTGATGTACTTTTGAGCAATATATCTCTGCCCAAGGACGCTATTTTGTGTTCTGATGTAAATTGTAACATTACTTCTCACCGTGACGACTTTTGTACTATGTATGAACGTATTGTGGGTTCTGTGTATGAGGCCAGCAGGTCATTATTTATTCATCCTTATGAAAGAAAGAGCATCAAGCCAGGGTGGAATAAATATGTGGCAGATCATCATGCTGAAGCTAAGGTTGCATTTGAGGCTTGGGTTCAGGCAGGCAGGCCGAGAGAGGGGCCAGTCTTGGAACTCAAAAAGCGTACTAAGGCAAGTTATAAATATGCACTACGCTATGTCAACAAACATGAGAAAGAAATAAGAGCGGACTCTTTGGCTGAAAAGCTCCTTGGTAATGATGTTACTGGCTTTTGGAAGGAGGTGAGAGCTCTGAACAGGGACAGTACATCATTACCATGCAACATAGAGGGAGTCTCTGGGGCTGAGAACATAGCAGAGTTGTGGAGGCAACATTACTTTGACCTATTTAATTGTGTTAATAGCGAACCGTATGAAGTTCGCCATGTCATCAAGAGTGAAACAATTGGAATTACAGCCAATGAGATCTATCTAGCTTTTTCACAGCTTGCTGATAAGAGAGCTAGCGGATCAGATCATATTACTGCAGAGCACCTGAAATGGGCCAACCCGAAGGTTGCAGTCCTCCTTGCCATATGTTTTACTGGTTTTATGTCTCATGGGGTGTTACCAGACTCTCTGTTGTCCATAACTTTGGTGCCTGTCATTAAGGACAAAACAGGAAAGGTGGGGAGTGTGGATAATTATAGACCTATTGCTTTAGCTAGTGTATTATCAAAAGTCCTGGAAAGAGTTTTATTAGATAGGTTGTGTGTTTATTTGTATAGTTCAGATAACCAGTTTGGTTTCAAGGCCAGGCATGGTACTGATCTATGTATCTATGCACTTAAGGAAATGGTAGAAACTTACAGAAGACAAAAATCCTCTGTTTTTATTGGTTTTATTGATGCCTCCAAGGCTTTTGATCGAGTTGACCACCACAAGCTGTTTTTAAAATTGAGCCGAAGAGGAGTACCGACTAGTATAATTAGAATCCTGGCTTTTGGTATTCCAATCAGAGCATACAGATCAAATGGGGGGATGTATTCTCTACTCCGTTTGGTGTTAGTAATGGCGTCCGTCAGGGGGGAATACTAGCACCGGCCCTCTTTAATATTTACATGGATGACCTGTCTGACCAGCTAAGACAGTGTAAGACAGGATGCATGATGGGTAACATGCTATTGAACCATCTCATGTATGCAGACGACTTGGCTGTTGTCTCTCCTAGCAGTGCAGGGTTTCAGGAGCTGCTGAATATATGTTCCGATTATGGTGTTGATTATGATGTGAAATATAATGCCAAAAAGAGTTTGGTTATGATCTGTAGAGTGAAAGAGGATAAGGACCTTATTTTTCCATCTTTCCATCTTGCAGGGCAAGTGTTAACTGTTGGTTGCAAAACTAGATATTTGGGTCACATCTTAACAGATCAAATGTCAGATGATGAGGACATGTATAGGCAGCGTCGCATGTTATATATGCAGGCTAACATGCTTGCCAGGAAGTTCTCCTGGTGTTCTGATTCTGTTAAGATAAACCTCTTTAAAGCATATTGTACTGCTTTTTATACTGCCCCCTTGTGGGTCAAGTACAAAAAGGCAAGCTTCAGTAAGCTGCGGGTCGCTTATAATGATTGTTTGCGCATTCTACTAAGGAAACCTAGGTGGTGTAGTGCAAGTGAATTGTTCTGTCAAGCAGGAGTTCCTACTTTCTCCGCTTTACTGAGGAATTTGATGTATAAATGTATCTGTCGCCTGAATTCTTCTTGTAACTCTGTCATTTTACATCTGATTGACCCGAGGTTCAATGCTTTGCGATACCAGTCCCCCTTATGGGATCACTGGTATAGCTGTCTTATTTAATTGGTGTCTGTCTCATGTATCTGTATCTTTTTTGTTGTTGTTGTTGTTGTTGATGTTTTTTATGGACCATGAGTCTAATAATAAAAGGCTATCTATCTATCTATCTATCTATCTATCTATATACAGCTAACGTTAACGTTTTTCTGTGACATCATGTGATATACAATTACTCCAGAATGTATAATCTGGGTGACTGTGTTTTGAGTTAAGAGTAGGTTTAACTAGAGGGTGAAAGGTTATATGACGCTACACAACTCATGAAAATATATAACATAGGTATGACTGTTTTTGGACATTTTAATGCAAAAATGTTACATATTGTACCTTTTTAAAATGGTGCACGCAGTAAACATTATACCTGCTAAACACCAGCATGTTCGCAGTCATTGTAAGCTTGCTGATGTTAGCATTTGGCTGAACCACCACTGTGATCATTTAGCCTCGTTTCACTTTGCATACCATTTTCACACTGTATGTTCTTACTGTCTTCTTGCTGTATTTCTATCCAAATTGTTTTTGCATGGTGTAGCTCCCTTGGGGCTGCAGGTCAGGCCAAATAACAAACTGCAAGCAGAAAGCAGAAAAAGCTTTTATCACAGTAGAGAAGAATAAAAAATGAATGATGAGTAGAGATGAATAAAAAGGTAGCAAAAAAAGCTGTGAATGTCATTAGGACACAAGAAAAGGCAGCAGGCATTTGATTATTTATGAACATGTACAGTACATAAATGCAATATTTATACAGACTACAAACACTTTTACACATTGTTAGAAGTTAAACAAATTCAAACTATTGCTCTGTATGTTCAGCATTTAATTAATATTTACCACCTTATCTGCTGTACCATATGTTGTTGTGATTGGCCATAAAACAGGAAATTTACTTGGTTGTCAAAACCCTCTCTACAAACCATGTTTTAATTAAATTTTTGCATCACTGCTATTTTAAAATTTTGCAAAATATTAATTATTAAATTGGTTTTGGTTATATTCATTGCCTTTGTAATGTTGACATCTTTATGTGTGTGTTAAGGGTCTACCAGCCTGATCCACTAAATTAGGTAACCTGCTAGTAGTCCAGACAGTGTACATTCCACATCAATAACATAATTACATGTCATAGATTTGCTAAGGCTTACTTTAAGGAAATTCACTAAACCCTGAGTGTATGACAAGGAAGTAAAATGGACTGTCCATTTGCATATTTGAGCATGACCGCATGTGAGTCAACTTTTACTGGTTGCCGCAACACTATAGTATGTAATTAACCTCTTGCAGAACCTGTCACGCATATTTTCAGGAATTGAAAGAAAAATCTCTTGATCTCTCCATTATAGCTGCATCATCAGTCACATGTTTTGTCTGAATCACACTCAATTCCAGCTCATGGTCACTTAGACCTGAACAAGCCCTGCCAACTAAGGAAAAAAAAGACACATTAGTTTAGATAAAGCAGTCTAAATAAGTACAAACTCTAGCAACACTTAGAAAACAACTTTATTGCACACACACACACACACACACACACACACACACACACACACAAACAGACAGACAGAGGCCAAGCAGACCATTAAATTAATGATCACATTGTAACCATGGGCACAGGTGGAGCAGTCTGTTGCACTGCAGAGCACTACATTGAACTTAAATTTACTGCCTGGCATCCACAAAGTGAACAACTTGGGAAGTGGTGGTGACAGAAATCGCCCAGTATCCTACTCACAGATCTACGTTAACACTGAATATCCTGCATTTATTGTCCTTCAGGCTGTTCTATAGAGCCCTCGAAGCTAACGGCATGAATATGTCTGTGTACACGGATAAATAGATTAAATAATGTGACCATTTCACAAACTGTCAAGCTGTCAGACTGGGTTGCATTGCATATACAGAAGCAAATTGGGCAGAGATAAAACCAGTCATTGGCAGTGTAAATAACACCTCTTACTTTAGAGGTTAAACATTACATGGTAGGCTATATAGGCCAATACATTCTTTATTCCTACACCTACATCTACACCCTTAAGTAAATGGTTTGAACTAGGCCTATATATGACGAAAGCAGCAAGCCAGGACTATACCTGTATAAGGTGGTGACTTTATCTGTATAAGAAGTAAAATGCATTGATTTTCATTACATGAATGTCAGTCACATACAGCATTACTGTAAATCCCATCACTATGTGCATCCACACTTTACATCAGGATTCATTGCTTAGGTTTTTTTGTAATACAAAGAGAAAGGAAAGTGTGGATAGCCTATATTATCTGCCTAAAAAAACTTCTTTGTGGGATTTTCTTTTCTCTGAATGTACTGTAATTGGTATGAAAAGCAGCACCATGTAAGCTCCACTCCGAATCGTAACATTCTTAATCTGACCTTTAAGTTATTAATGAAATGAGAGACAGGAAATATGTAGTCATTTCCTGAATCCATCCAGTACAGGGAAAACGTGTCGTTTCCTCCCGGATGATAACCAAACAAATAACAAATTTGATAAGCTGGTGATGAAAAAACATGACTGTTGTAAAAGTATTCTGGTAATGGTACCCAGGTAATATCCCCTATTACCTCTGTTGTAAATGTACTGTATGATATAGCCTACTTAATAAAATCTATCACATAATTTACTCTAATTACTTCCCATTATGTTCTTCTCTGTTGTGCATATTCTGAAAAATCCTGATACAATTGTATGACACCTTCACTCCTCTATGTTGCAAAGTGTATTGCTACCTTTTTTCGTACTACTATAAAAAGATGCTTTGAAAAAGCATAGTTCTTCTACATATAAATCAGCGATGAAAGCACTGTCTTGGATTTTTTTTCCCTCTGCTTGCCTTATGGAGTGGTACCAAGAGGGGGACCAGACAGGCTGCTGTGATTTTCTCCATAAATGTCCATGGCTCATTAATATGCATAATAGGAAATAAAAATACATTTGGAAAAAAAGCATATGGATGCTTAACTCTTGCAGTCTTGGCTGGTAAGAAGTGGCTCCCTAACCCCATCTCATGCAGGGTGACGATGAAAACAGCGCGTGCCTCTCCCCGCCCACAGCAGAAGCAGGTTGCGTAACTCTCATTTGCTGCTGTGCGCTTCTCATCTCCATCACAGGAGCGCGGACAGGTAACCGCAGTGTCGCTTTTATACTGTGTCATGTAACTATAATGGGGCGATTTTACGGTGTTTCTGACATGTGATTAAAAAGGCAGGTTCTTTGATGAAAAGGCTGTTCGGCGGTTGCGGGATGTGAGAGGCTTCCTGTGGCTACCAGACTTTATGGGATTATTATTAATAATTGGCTAACTGCCGTGTTTTTAGTATATAACCTGATTTATGTGTCTGTCGTTGTGCCTCGTTGGGTATTTTGGTTTGTTTTGCAGGCAGGCTTCATCGAGGCTTTAACACACGCTATCACGCTGAACCGCTATTATCAATCGGCCGCATAATATCAATGTGACGCGATGGGAATATATCTATATCGATCAGCTGTGAGCATGTGGTTTCATAATCCCATAATCGTGTGTCGGTCTGTGTGTTTGTGTATGTGTGTGTGTGTGTGTTTGTTTTGGCTGTTGGATTTGTATTTGTATTTTGCTTTTCCTAGTCATATTGTAAACTGAGGGGTTTGGACTGCATTTCGCCCTATTTTCTAATATTTTTATAGATCAACAATTAATTAAGATAAAAAAATCAAGAAAACAAACTGCAGATTAACTGTGTGTGTGTGTGTGTGTGTGTGTGTGTTTGTGTGTGTGTGCGCGCGTGTGTGTGAACATGCAAGAGGCTGCTTTGCTCCCTGTGCCTTTTAAGGTCGGATCTTGAGGGTCTCTGCTACTGTTTGGCATCAATATGAATAAGGCATCAATGTTTTAACAGTTAGATCTGCTCTGGAGCTCGACAAACACTCACATGAAACATTCTCCTTCTCTCCTCAGGATGGAGGCCCTGTTAAATGAGTGGCTTTGGCAGGAAGAGTACTGGCTTCCTCCTGGCATCCGCTGGCAGGACATTGAGATGAAGGAAGACGAGGGTCATTTCCCTCTACCCAGGGATCTCATCTACACCTTGCCACTGGCCTTTGCCTTTATAGCCCTCAGAATTGTCTTTGAGAGGTGAGACACACCTGCCTCCATCAGAGTTGGACCATGAAATCACAGATGCAAGATCTACTTTTTTATTGTTTTCATTAACTATGACGTCTGCTGTGCTTGACTCGCTGGAGCAGTAAGTTTTCAATATGTATGGCGGAAATATGTGGTGATCTTAAATGATATATCATGATGTCAAGTATAAAAACTTTAAAGGGGTGATAGAATGGTTATACAGAGTGTTTCACACTGTTCCTTAAGGTCTCCAAATAGCGTATGTAACATTGTTAGGGCTGAAAATTGCCCTGGTGCTGTTATATTGGTCCTGAGGCTACCCTGTTATTTGGGCCTGGATTGAAACTAGAGGTTTTCTGCCTTATATGGTCTGCTCATGAATATGTAGATGAGCTTTGTGCTGATTGGTTGAGTGAAGCACACACACACACACACACACACACACACACAGTGGAGACAAAACAGCAGGTCTCATATTTTAGACACTGTAATGTTATAAATTTTTTTCTCTCCTATTTATATACAAAATTCACTCCTGAGACTTTTTTATGCAAGAAATTAACTATAATAAGGTCATATATTGCTATTTGCAAATTTTGTCCGACTGTGTGTCGGATTTCATGAGCTCTGTGTTGGCGGTGGTGTTGTGCTCCTGGGTTGTTGCATCGCCGCCGGCCGGTCCTTTCAAAGTCCCTGGGTACACTTTCGGCATAACTATAACTATAACTATAGTATATTTACAGTTTGAATTTTGTCACAGCATGTCTATCACAGCTACCCTAAGGTCTTACAAAGCTAACACCTTTGTTCAATTTCAATTTAATGCATTTAATGCTCTGTCAGGGCAGTGGCGTTTGGTAGTCCAGTAACCCAGAAACGATGACTTTGCGTGGGTATGGGGCGTTGCGGGCTGCTGGCCGCTGAACTCCGCCACAGAGTCGGACAAAATTTGCAATTAGCCATCAATTTTCGTAAAACGGCACATATTTGACCTCTACATAGTTGATTTCTTGCATAAAAAATTCTCAGAAGTGAATTTAGTGATGAAATAGAAACAATAAATACAATTTCTGAGATCTGTGCGACCTATTCAGATGACTACCTGATCTCAGATCAGTGGTGTAGCCTATGTAAGATTGACTATGTGAGATTTGCAGATGACAGAGGTGTCAATAGGATTTTAAGGTACTATGTATGTCCTATTTACCCACCAAACTGTCGTTATTCAACTATGGCAGGGTAAAATCGGTTTTGCATTCTATCACCCCTTTTACAAAGATGGGGACTTGAGTCTGTCGCCAGGTGAAAGCAAATGTTTAAACACATTGTGTGTGTCTTTCCTCTTGGCACTGGTCAGGCTGCTGGCTGGTTGAGTGGTGGTTGGCTGTGTTGCTCAGCATAATGGCTCCTTTACCCTTCATTAGTTCTCCCAGGAGATGGATGGTATAGATCAGACATGCATTGGGAGGCAGGAATCAAGAGTGGATAGTTTTTAGCTGTGTGAAAGCCCTCTTCCTCTTAGAGGGACTAGGCTCGGCCTTCTAAAATGTGAAGTGTATGTTGGAGGAAAGGGGGATAATAACTGTTATGGATTCAGCTGGTGGGCTTAACTCTTGTAGAGATAATCCAACCAGTGGGTGTTCACCAGGGGAAAGGACAGATGGGCACACAAAATAAACATAATGGCATTCAAGTATGAGATTGTCTTTTTTACAGAACATTTTTTGTGCACACTTTGCTACTTTTCTGCACCAATAAAAGAAAAAGTGATGGGGTGGGGTTGTCCAAATGTATATAAACTATTACTGGCTAATTTGGCTGCATGAGGTAAATTTGCTATGTCATGTTTTACTATGTATTGGATATGGATATGGTAGCTGGGTTGTTGTGTGTGTATGAAAAGGCAAAAAGAGTGTTTTTCCTAGTTTTTTTTTGTTTTTAGTTTCTAGGTGGGTGGTTGTGGTGTATGCATGTGTGGATGCGCAGGTGAGAGTTTGTGAGTGTATGGGTGAATAAGCTGGGCTTACTGTAAGTAACTGTGTTTTTTTTTTTTTTACGGGTTGTATCAATTGTTTGAAACAACGACCAAGTGGCTCAGGAATGCTTGTATTGTGGAAATTGTAAATTGGCAGGAAAGTTAAATTAACTTGTTTTGCTAGTAGCAGGACAGGAATTAAGAATGTGATGTGATTGATAAACAGATAGGAAATTTGTTCACATACTTTCCCTTATCAGCTACTATATTATCTGTCCTTAAGTAAAACTTAAACTTGTGAGCTTGCTTGGCATGAGCTGTGTACAAATAGTACCATTGTTGGGCTTAAAGCCTAATCTGTACCTTCATCAGCTATTTATTAGAGTAGTAACAACAGATGTATTACTAGCAGAGGAGGGGTCAGCATATGCTGAATACCAGCATGTACCTGTGTGTGTTAGTGGTGGGTATAGTATGTGTAGTTCGAGGTCTAAATGTTAGTTGTTGCGGTGGAGGAGCTGTCAGTCAGCTGGAAGGTGAAAAGGTGTATCTTAATTTGATCATCCTGGGCTGCAGCTGTTTCCTGTGTTGAGGTAGGGAGTGTGTGTGTGTGTGTGTGTGTGTGTGTGTGTGTGTGTGTGTGTGTGTGTGTGTGTGTGTGTGTGTGTGTGTGTGTGTGTGTGTGTGTGTGTGTGTGTGTGTGTGTGTGTGTGTGTGTGTGTGTGTGTGTGTGTGTGTGTGTGTCGAGGTGTGTTGGAGGTGTGTTGGAGGTTCCTGTAACCAGAGACAATGTTTTTTTCTGTGTAAAGCTTTCCTTCCCTGTTCACTTCAGGATCATTATCTCTGAGGTAGAGTTACACACATGTAATTATGCACGCACACACATTAATGAAAACATCTTTCCGAGGGCTTTTATTCTCACATTGTCCTCTCTCTTTCCCTCTGTCTCCCTCCCTCTGTAACACACACACACACACACACACACACACAAACACATGCAGATCAAGTGTCTCTTGATGCTATATCAGCTAATGGCAAAGGCCGTCCGGCCAAATGTCACAATACAGCCATGGGAGCGGCTCTACAGGCTGTCAGGAACATCATAATGAGTGAACTTGTTGCCATTACTGTTTACTGAACTTTGGTGTGAGCACATTGGACAGCTGTTGATGTCATCTGACATTAATCCCTCTAGTATTATAATCCAGTCGACTGAACTATCAAGATTGAAATTGTTATGGAAAAAACATTCATTCTTTTCTCTCATGTTCTCTGTCCTCTCAGGCTCATCGCCGTTCCATTAAGCAAACATTTTAATGTGAAGGACCGGATTAGGATTCAAGCCGCTTCCGTCCCAAAACTAGAGACCTTCTACAAACAGAACAGTGCGCAACCATCGCAAGTTCGTATTACACCCCACACACACACACACACACACACACACACGCACACACTACAGCTGGAGGAGATCAAACTGTCTGAGGGACTGAAAGCAGTTCTTTATGTCAAACTAGTATCCCACAGAGATGCTGTATAACCTGCAGAGTAGATGCAAAGCTTAACAGGACTGTGCACCACAAGCTTCACTCTAATGCTTAGTGTGTTTCTAATAGTCATACCAGTGAAGGTATATACATGTATACATGATTTGCAAATGCAAACATATGGAGGTTTGCATACATTTGCAAACCAAAATGCGAGTGAAAGAGTGAAAAGAGGTCTGAGAGGCTGTTACTCATCTACTGGATCTTGAATGTCATATAAAAAGACTTTAAACAGTTCCAACATCAGTGTGCTCTCGGTTCTCACTATCACTTTTTATTGCTATAATTTTCTTTTGTGAAACTGCTAATCAGAAGTGTTAGATAACCTCTGCATCAAACACAATAACTACGTCATCACTTTATGATGACATTCATATATAATTGTTTCATTGTGCAGAGCAAGTTTTATTATTTTCCCTAAATAAGGGAACAGGTGTAGACAGAGAATAGAAGACCGAGATTAAGTTCACATGGAAATGTCAACCATCCTTTTGGTTTCATTTGGCACTGCAACACTGATGTTCATGTGCTGCTCTGCACATGACTTAACATATTAAAATTAAAATGCAAAGCTCAATGACCTGTGTTCTGTGTTGTGTGCCTATGCATGTGCATAGATGTGTGTATGTTCATGTGCATGTATCTCTGTGTGCTCAGACTTATTTTCAAACAATCTACTTCTAATTGGCCTACAGCAGCACCTGATGCCTTCATTGTTCTGCCATCTAAACTCCAGGGACATGATAGAGTAGACAGAGTAGTACAATATTTTTTTGCACAATAAGATCCAAGTATTTGCATAACATAGTCAAGAGAAAATGTTGCACCCACAGTATTGTTGGCTTCAAATGTGAACACAAAGAGTACATAGTGTGCTACACATGGAAACAGAAATATATGGAAAGATGTGAGTGTTGTTGTTTTGTATTAAAAGTAATTAGGTTTCCTCTAGCACAAGGACATTTTTGCAGAGCCACAACTGTGTATAAAGGATTAGGATGCAGAAAGAGAGAGCAGGGAACAGAAGACTTGTTCGAGGCTCGTAAGCACATAACAAATGTTAAGATACAGCACATTGATCATTGTAGGAATCCTTCTTTTTAACAGGTCAAATATGCAGCTTGTATAACCAGCATTCCTGTAATAAAGTTAAAACACAACGGTCAGAGAGCTCAGTAAGGACCTCTGGCTAGCAACCTATTACATGTAAAATATTGCATCTCCGGGACTGAGACAGCAGCATTGTATGTGTAAATATGTATTTGTGTTTCTTTGTATTCAGAGTGAGGTGGTGAGCTTGAGTAAGCAGTGTGGACTTTCCCAGAGAAAGATCCAGACCTGGTTCAGACATAGAAGGCACCAGGACCGACCCAGCAACACCAAAAAGTTCTGCGAGGCCTCGTGAGTTTTTGTTTTCCTAAACACACAGCACACACAATACATCAATAAAATTCAGCATGTTGGAATGAAACGTTTCATATTCATGTGAATATACAGTACTGCTGTTCAACATGCTTCTTTGACATTTCTTCTATTTGTTTCTACTAAAACAAATTCAATAACTGAATTTATACCATGGTCCCTTAAAAATGTTGGCTGTTTATTTTTATCTGTGCAGCTGGCGTTTTGTCTTCTACCTCGCATCGTTCACTGCAGGGCTCTGCTCTTTAATTAATGTAAGTCTGTTAGTCGCTTTTAGTCGCGATCAGCCTTCCTTATTGATTACAGTTATTATGAAGGAATAACAATGGGACTTGTTAATGGATGTGAGTAGTGATGTATATACACATTTTAATAATTCCATATGGTGTCATAGTCACACACTGTATATCTTTATTTGCTTACGAGGCTGAAGTTTGTATCATGTGAAGACTGATGATTGTTTGATCTTCCAGACTCCGTGGTTCTGGGATCACAGAGAGTGTTGGAGGGGTTATCCCAAGCAGGTGAGCAGGACATAGCATGATTTGGAATGAAAGTTTTAAGGTTCATGTGAACTGTTGATCATTATCAGGTAGGATTTCAAGAGACAATCTAGCATTTTAAAAAGAAAATTGATATAATTTATTTCATTCAAGAAAAGCCAGTAAGAACTTTGTTATTTTACTCTTGATTATTGTGTTGTCTTTTTATTTAGATACATCAGAAAAGGGTAATAATAATAAGCAGATTGATTGATCACGATTTTGCTCCTTTTCTTCATTTCATGTGATTGTAAATGGAATATCTTTGGCTTTGGACTGTTGGTTGGACAAAACATGCAATTTGAAAACATTACTTTAGGCTTTTTGAGCTTGTAATGGGCATTTTTTTTTTATATTTCCCGACAATTTATAGAGTTAATAATCAATTATCTGACAATAAATTACAGATTTATTGGTAGCGACAATAAATGTTGTCCATATACAGCCCTAGTACCATTATTTTTATTTTATTTTATTTAACCTTTATTTAACCAGGAAGTCCCTTGAGATTGAAATCTCTTTTCTGAGGGAGACCTGGCCAAGACGGCACACCAGTTACAATTTAAACAGAAATACAACATAGACAAGAATCACACAGAGGAAAGGAACACGTCAAAATTATCAACCTTGTCTTAAGCACAACTGGGATGAACGCTAATACCTTTAAAAGAAAAGTGAGTAGAAAAAACAATAGTTAAGAGGAACTAAATAAAATAAGGTATTTAGCCTGTGTAGAAGACAGATGGGGCCTCAAACAGAACACTAGAAAAAATGCAAAGCCGCATCTCTCTGTATCTGTCGTTTGACTGATTACAGCTCCTGCAAGCAACGCTGCTGTCGATCTTTTTTCCATTTCTAAGGTCTTGTGGCCTCTGACAGAGAGAAATTATGTTTTTAAATTCTTCAGTCTACTTCCTACCATTGTGTTGCTGCAGACTGTGAATGCATGTTATGTTTAGATTTGAGTATGTTGGAATCATGTTAAGAATTAACAATTATTCGGAGCCCCCCTTGTTGAAGATCTCTGTTGTAAATAGTAATGTGAGGGAGGTATTATGCGACCATTAAGAGCTTTGGAAACACTTGCTCAACTTCACCAATGTAATTTTTCACACACACACACACACACACACACACACCAACAAACCAACTACACAGGGGGAAGCTGTTAATGCTCAGTCCTGTGGAATCCTGGGTAGTTTTAGGACAAAGGGTGCATTTGGGGGTCCTATTACCTCCAACTCCCTCCCCCCCTAAAAAATAATCTTCAGATCTTTCTCAGCACAAACATGCTCAAGGGGCGAAATCACTTTGCAATATCAGTTCATTCTCTTTTAGCTTTTTGAACATCTAGCTGAACAACATAAGTTTTTGCAAAACTGGCATGACTTTCACAAATGTGTTTAGATTGTTTTGCTGCCTGATCATGCTTCAACATACATCCACATTATTCTTTCATGATGCTTCACAGATAAGCAGGATGATTGAAGTGCTTCTGTTCTGTTCAGCCACATACCACTAAATGTGAATTTGGACTCATTGTTTCTCTCTTCCTCTCATTCTTCAGCCCGTGGCCAAGGCTCATTACTGGTATTACATCTTGGAAATGGGCTTCTATTTGTCGTTGCTTCTGTGCGTCTCTGTGGACATCAAGCGAAAAGTGAGTTTGATTGATTGATTTTCAGGGGTCTTGTGCTCTAAACTACTCAGTTAGACTGTCTGTATTGCTAAGTTGAATACAAAAATTACAGTAAATAATTTCATGCTTCTGTGTTTTAAGGAAACAGTTTGAGATGCTTGCTGCTGCTGCTGTTGCTCCTGCAGCTTTCTTAGGAAACTTCCTAAATTCACTGTAGGAAAAAAAACTAAGATGGTTTCACCAACAGTTCCAAACTGCTGGCCAAATATATCAGAACTTCAAACACAACCACAAATCACTCCAGACAACATGAAAATCTGCCTTTCCAATACTTGGACACAACTGATGAACAAGACTGCAGACGGAGAGCTGCTGAAGACTTAGTTATGCTACTATACGTCTTCCTACTGTGTGGTCTCTGTGTGTTCATGTGTGCGTTCCAGGACTTCAAGGAGCAGGTCATTCATCACATCGCCACCATATTCCTCATCGGTTTCTCCTACTGTGCCAACTACGTGAGGGTTGGCACGCTGGTGATGCTGGTGCACGATTCTTCTGACTTTCTTCTCGAGGTAAAAGATCACATGAATTTCAATCTGCATGAAATGATTCATTCATTCAATGGTGTACTTTAAAGGTGCCCTACCACACATATTTAATTACTTTGTGGTAATGTCTGAAGTTCTACTATGGACTCTGTAAGATTTTTTTGTGAAAACAGTACCTTGGTTACCTTGTTTCATGCCAAGCCTGCAGGAAGACTCGATTTGTGCCAGTTCTCATTAATATTCATCAAGCTAAGCTGCTTGACTCTGATTGGCTAACAGCTAGCCAATTTAGAGCCTGACTATCAGCATCCTTTACCCAGCGCAACTGGGCGAGCTCATGAATAGTAATGAGCTCAGGCAACATGACGTCAGACTGACCAGCTTTTGTAATTGGCCTGATCCCTCCGCTTATTTCTTTTCAGTGGCTAGAGCTGACAGAGGAGGTAGCAGTTCATTTTCACATTCACAACATAACACAAACACATATGGACCTAACATATTTCAAAAAATGCAATTAAAAACGGTTTTCTGTGGCAGGGCACCTTAAAGTTTGAGAAGAAGGAATGCAGAAATGCATCACTATAATGCTCTGAAAGTTGAATTAACTCACATGCTTTGAAATGCCAAAAACAGTGCACAAAGGTCACAGAGAACTTGCCTTGAATACACCCATTGTGTGTATTTATTGCGGACGTTTTTTTTACACCCTGGCACATTATAAACCTACGTCCGGTAAGAACTGAGCTGCAAATAAAAAAGCATTGTGGTTTATGGTGAAAACATCCTTTCTGGCTGTAAAAGTCTTATCTGCAAGTCCCTCAGCGAAACAAGGGCTTAATTGTTCCATTGTGGTTTTATGAGGCTGATTTTCCTGGGTGTAACATTACACTGATAGTATCTGAAAATAACGATTGCCACTGTCATCTCAGAGCTTAGTAAATATGTGGAGCTATATGTGACCTCAGGCGTCTGGCCTCTGATAAAAGTCAGGAATGGACAATGTATAATTATATTCAACCAGTAACTCCTGCACAGCCAAACTTGTTTCTATATAGTGTACAATATAAATTGATAAGTATTACAATTAATAATTACAGATTATGAATCAATTACATTTTGGCTTGTGAAAATCTATTGTGAACTTTATTGGCTGAATTAGTTCATCTCTGTCCTGCCACTCATTTGATAATATTAGGTTTAAATGTTGGAGATCTCATTTTGGAGCATATTGTAATTTGAATATTTCATTTGAGTGAATGGTAGAGATATTGTCTGATAAAGCAAAGCATAATTGAGCACGAAAGCAAGGTACAGTATGTGGTTAGGGAGACTATCCCGTAGCTAACAGGCTGTCAGGCTTGTTGGCCGCTCACTGTAAATTGCTCTGGAAAAATATCAGAGAAAAGCCTTGGATTGTATGTAGAAATTCATCATAAATGTAAGCTGTAAGAGCGTTTGGTTTGAATCAATAAGAGGCACTTTTTCATCTGAAAGTCTGCCAAGATGCTTCACTATGCTGGCTGGACGAAGACGTGCGACTCGCTGTTTGTCATCTTCTCTCTGGTCTTCTTGGTGACGAGGCTGGTGGTGTTTCCATGCAGGTAAAACAGGATTTCTGTTTTCTCCCAACTTTCACACGTGTTATTTTTTTATTTTTTATTTAACCTTTATTTAACCAGGAAAGTCCCGTTGAGGTTAAAAACCTCTTTTTTAACGGTTATATATGATATGTATACTCTATATTGCATCATACACTGCACTTGTTTTGTAGTTCCTGTATGTGTGTACTAATGTTAAACCTGTTAAGGATCTGCTCTGTTCTGCAGCAAGCAACTCCATGTTATCTTGTTTTTCCTTATGCATCTTTGCCCTGTTCTCTCTCCCATTAACCTGACATCACTGGTTTCTTACCTAAGAGCAGCAGGTCTACAGTTCCTATCAAAGAGTTGAGAAACCTGAGTCAAAATGCTCTAAACCTTTCAAGATTTGCAATACTAAAACTGTGTTTGTTTTGCAGAGTGATCCACACAACCTTGGTGGTGTCTGTAGAATTCTTCCAGCCCTTCTTTGGATATTATTTCTTCAACGCCCTTCTGTTAGTGCTGCAAGCCTTGCACATCTTCTGGGCTAATCTCATCCTACGCATGGTCTACAAATTTGTGTTTCTGGGCAAGGTGAGAAAAGTGCAAATAAAAAGGGAACAGGAAATGAGTACAGTCAATTTTGGACCAAAAGTTGTTTGTTTTTTTAATACATTGTTTTCTTCATAGGTGGAGCGTGATGAACGTAGCGATGAGGAAAGTGAGGTGGACGATGAAGAGGAGGAGACTGAGGAAGAAGGGGACGAGTGCACCTGGGAGCAAAGAAAGGGCGCAATCAACTCCAAACTGGCATCACTGGCTAACAACTGTGTCCTGAACAACCTGACCAACCAAAGGAACATAAACAGCAGACTGCCTAAAGCCAGATAGTGGCGCAACCTCCTTACACGTCAAACGAGTCTTACCAGAAGATTGTATTATTTACCCTTTCTGCCTATTGGTGATAAACTCATTTCCTGCTTATCTTCAAAAAAAGAAGGTGAAGAAGCACAGATGATTGTAAATCTGCTCTCCCAGTGTGGGATTAGGAATAAACGCCATCATTACTGTCACCCATACCACTGCATACTGGTAAAATATATATGGAGTTAAATTTCCTAAACAACAAATCATATGTGTTTTTTGCATATTTTTTATTTATGCTGTTTGTTTCCATTGTATTATAATAACTAGTTTGTAAATACATAAGAATACAAGTTCTTGACCAGTGCTATACTGCATTTATCCTTTCTTTGGTCAACAAGGAAAACAAAATGTGTTTTACACGAAATAAATCTGTTCTTATCTAAAATAATGTGTTTAAGACAGAGTGAACCTAAGCTAGAATGTAATAGTAATTCACTCTCCTTGCTTTGCTTCCACGTACATGGTACAGTTGATTGAACATAGACTATTAACGAGTAATAAATCTGTTGATTAACCACTTAATTTATCTATTTTTTATGAACAGGTACATTTTATGTTGTTGCAATTTGTGACAGAATCTAAAAGGCTATTGCAGAAGTCCCTTAAAGTTATATATTTTCTGTGATAAGATTTGATTTAGGTTTAAGCTCACTTCTTGTGAGGAGAAATATGGCACCCCTTGATGCAAAAAGAATGTATCCTTGTAGAGAAAGCACTCTCCATGTCTGACAAACATTATGCCTTTACCAAAAAAGATGACTGCTCTAAAAAATAAGGACCTAAACCACATGTATGTGAATGTGTGTTTTGTTTGTTTTTCTACTTTGAATAACATGGTGACAGGCAGCATGATTTCTCAATAAGGTTTTTTGGTTAAGGTTTGTTGAACTGGACTTTTTTTCTGTGCCTTGGCTGATGTTTTTACACTATTCTGTGACAAACACTTAATATTAAGCTCTGTGTGTAACTAGGATTACCATCACTGGACAGGTTTTACTGTGACGGTTTTTACTGTTTAGCTTGAAATGTTGGTGAGGCAGCGGCTGGTACGTGGTGCACACAGATGGGCATTAGGGAAATGTGAGATATTTTAGATAGCGGAACAATCTACAAAAGTCAAATGCTTTATAGCTCTGATGAAAATGTAAGAATTTGATGATTTTTATAAAAGATGACATATGTTGATATCACTAGACCAGACTGCTAGGAACAAGAGGTCACTTGGATTTTAACATGTATTTTTCACACAGCGGAAGATGTGGCTCATTGTCTGTAAAGTGTTTCTAGGCTTGGCTCTAGATAGTGCATCATGATTGTCAACAGTACAGCACAGAGATCTTGTTCAGAAACCATCAAACTAAAGTACACTCATAACCAGTAGGATATTCACTACCCAAAACTGGTGTTACATTTTTACAGGTTAGTAAGAGCAACTCTTCAAGATAAGTGGTTGGAGTAGAAACGAGTGTCTGTCTTTGAACTGTGGGGACCACACATGATCAAGTTGTAGAGCACTAAAAGTGCTGATCAACTATATAACACACTCCTGACACCCACTAGAATATTGTTTTTTAAATAAAAATAAAAAAATAGATATAAAACCAGGAGCATGTCAGTTTCCAAAAAAGTAACACTTGACTGTTCTCTTATGACTGCACATGGATGTTTTATTGATTGTGTGGCCAGTTGGAAAACTTTAATAAATGTCTTCTATTGAATAACTGCTGTCTTATTTTCAGTTGAAGTATGTGTTAATTCAATCAATTTTTCCAATTTCCTTTTAATTAAACAGCTTTTTATTTCATTTCTTATTTTCTTCACCCAAATCATGACCTCTTACGTAGAAATCTACTTGTGAAGTGCTCAACACATCTAACATCCGCATATACATAACCACAAACAGTGTTGGAAGAGATTAATGCATTTTCATTCAGTCACATCAAACAACCATTCTCATGGTGACGCACCCTCTGAGGGGCACAGGGCAAGGTATGACATCATCAACCTCAATGTAAGTGTCTATGTAAGGATCCATCAGCACCATGTTTGGAAATGTTTTGTTACTCTTCCTCTCGCTGACCAAATATATCTGGCCGTTCACTGTTGTGCAGCCACAGAAGAACTTCCTGTCCAGACATTCCTCCTCCACCACAGTCCACTCCTCTGTCTCTACGTCAAAACGCAAAGCTTTGCCTCCAAACAGGTAGAGGGCGCCATTGAGCTCTGTGGCAACTAGGTCATAGCTGTTAAAGGGTTGAAAAAAAGAGGTTTATTTTCACATAATAACCCTGCTAACTAAGATGGAAAGGAGAAGCTATTTAAAAATTAAAAATTAAATATATAAAACAAAAATAAAAACAATATCTTAAAAGAAATAGTTGGTGTCGAGAAAGCAAAGATGAAGAGTTGTGCACTATTGACAATTCACTCACCGTGGAAATAGAGAATAGGAGACCACATCCCACTGATCCTCCTTCACCGTGTACCTCTGAATTCCACCGTACACTTCCCGTTTTCATCCAGGCCACACGCCACGTAGATACATGACCCCAGAGCAGCAGTGGCTGCCCTCTCCACAGCCCTAACCATTGGGCTGACCCCTCCCAACCCTCCTCCGACCCAAGGACCAGCCTTTCCACATCGTCCACAAGCCCTTCATCCATGCTGCCCCTAGGACATACAGTACAGAGTCCAGCCCTATGGAGCAGTGGCTGTGCCTGGACTTCTGCAGGGCCGGCCCATCCACCCAGCGCTGGTTCCCACATTCGTATATCCTGACCCAGTCCACACTAAACCACAGCACATCCCGAAAGTAGCCGCCAGTCACAACCACATTGTCTCCTGCATAACGAGTCAATCACAAAATCAAGAAAATTTAACATTAGGAAATAAATGATTTGAAGGTATTCAACATACCTATGTTTTGTTATTTGGCAATTAATGTAAGAAGAAAGACAGATTGAGATGCATTTACACACTCCACATGAGCAATAATGCACATTCATTCCTTCACTTATCAGCAGTTTCATTACTACCCTCATCTTAATCACTTTCATTCACATCAAACCATTACCTACTACAGCTACCGAGTACTGTGTGAGGTTCTTCCTCTGCAAAGGTGGACAGTGCTGCCATCTACCACTGAGTGGGTGAAACTGGTAAAGTGACTGCTGCTCCTGATCGTGAGGTCCACCTAGGACAAAGAGGGTGTCTCTGGCCCTGGTCCTTGTCATTGATCGCCCCATTGACCAAGATGCTGGGAAATGTTCATTCAGCATGCAGATGAGCTTGGCTCTCGGGTCACAGCTTTTCATTTTGGTTAAAAGATCAGTAATAAAGGTTAAAGAGAGCGACTCAGGCCTCACCAGCTGAATGAGCTCCGGAAAATGTTCCTCTCGTTTAGGGTCAAATGACACCCAGCGTAGGGTGGCGTCCAGGGCAACATCATCTTTATGGATGGCCAGGTCATCACAGGCAAGAAGGTCTGCTACGGTCTCCTTAGGCAGGGACAGGAAGTCCTCTTCCGCGACAACAGCAGAGAAGTGTGTTAGCACCACCTGTCGTGCTGTGGTGTAGAGCTGAGTACAGCCCAGCTGCCAGGCGTAGGCCATCATTCCCAAACAGTTACTGAGGTGTAGCTCACGCTCCAAGAACTTGCAGCACAGCAGCCTGGCTCGCTCCAGTTGTAAAAAGTCTGCGGTCTCAAGGATCCCCAGAACGTTTTTTCTGTCCAGAGCTAGTTTGGATGTCTTGCTGTATTCCATCAAAACCCTGAAGTGCTGAAGACTCACACCTTGGAGCTCCACTTTCCTTTTGCTGCTCTCTAGGCCACAGCCAAAAAACAGAGCCCTGAAGTAGGGACTCTGGAGGGCCAGTCGTTTACGGTTGACATAAAAACTCTCTCCTTCTACACAAAGAATAGCATCAGGTATTACATCAGGCGCAGAGACACATGAAGCAGATTTGTCCTCCTCTAGTTTGTTTATCTGTTCAGACAGAACTGTGGATTTAAAGCTCTGAGGTTTTATCTCAGTGTCAGTCCTGCAGGCCATGTCACAGCCACACCAACCGTCTTCTACACAGTGCCTCGTCCTCGTTCTAGTTTACAGCACACCAACTGGTGTTATTATTAGACTTTCCCCCCCACTGACTGCTGGCTAAACACAAGGAAAAGGAGGTCAGTTTGAAAAATAAATGCTTTTTATACAACGGAGAGGACAGTGACTTATCATTAAACACTAATTGTTTGATTATTAAACTCTGATCATTTTCTGCTGTTATTAAATTAATAATAGAGACAACAAACTAATAAACAATAAACTAATGACGTCAGCTACACGCGCTCAACGATTTGATTGGTGGAACACTTCTGAACTCACAGTTTAACTTCCGTGTCACACAGCTAAAACATGGCGGTGAGTTCGTTTGGTTTGTGGTTTCATTTAAACATCTTTTTACCTTTGTACGCATTAAGATTCTCATGGGCATCTTTAGCCAGTAACTGTTTATTCACAACATGACCTGAGACGTAGAAGAGATATTCGAAAGTAGCGTGGAGTTTTTCATGTATTTGCTAACTTGGCTAGCCACAAAAGCTAACCTCAGGCTAAGTCAGTGTTTGTGTGAGGCTAGCTTAGCTACGTGTGCCTTACAAACAAATGTGCCTTTTTCTGTGTAGGACAAAGATAAGAAGAAAAAGGAGAGCATCTTCGACTTGTCAAAATACATTGACAAGTCGATTCGTGTAAAGTTTCAAGGAGGACGAGAAGGTAGGAGGTTAATCCTGAAGATAATAGGCTAACTTAATGCTAACATTCAGCCGGTTGAAACGCATCATTCCCTCGAAGTCATTGAATTGATACGGCCTAATGCAAACTTTATTCGGTGTATTTCCCTCTCAGCTAGCGGTGTCCTGAAGGGTTTTGATCCTCTGTTGAACCTGGTGTTGGATGGCACAATCGAGTACATGCGTGGTAAGTCACAAACTCGGCAGGAGAGAATAAATCTGATGTGGCAAACTGGGTCAGTTTGGGCTAATAAGTGAGCTGAATGCGACAAAGAAACACTGTCGTGGGAAATGTCATTATGTGCAACAACAATAGCATTATGTGCATCATGACACTGTACATTTGTTCTTCTCCAACGGGCAAAATATACTGCAAAAGGGAACTGTATGGAGAGATGTGTCGGACAGGGAGAAAACAAATATTCATACATAGTACTAGACTTCTCCAACGTGTGTTTTGCCAAAGTATGTGGCTGCATCTCTAGGCCATTTGATAGCTCCTTGGTCTTCTGCTGAACTGGAAGTTGTTCTGCCCCACCTCAGTAAAGGCTATATCAAAGCTCTTATTTCTGCCCTGAGGATCCAGGTGCAAGCATCGAGAGAGCTATAGGTGAGGGTACACAAGAGCAGCCTTCCCGGAAGCCGTGCAGCTGAAGAAGTTGCTAACTCCGCCAATACAGCTGACGAATCCATGTGACACTTCAGAGGAAAGGATGTCTCATCCTTCTAAACACACATTTCCTTGTTGCCTCTCTCCTCCCGTGATTTCCTCAGTGAGAGGGACAAACAAGAAAGTGGAGGAGGCAGTTTAAGCGACATGAGAAGCACCTTGTGTCCCCTTTTAATATCTTTACATTTACCTCAACCTGAAACCAAACTAATCATCAGTGCCCTGTCATTGACCTAAATTATGCTCTAATCCCATCCAATGAGGGCTGCCCAACAGAAAAAACTATTTTCAAAGGGTAAACGGACAGATGACACCAACTGTAATATCTAAACTCTGAAATAGTATTATGAATTATCACAAAAGGTGTCAACATGTCTTTGCTGTGTCCAGTAGGGCTGTATGTTAAGAGGAAAGTATGTGATTTTGTTGACACTATTACATACGATGCATCAACAGATATTAAAGTGAAAAGTTTTCAACATTTGAACATTAATTTAAATTTAAAAGGTACCAAAAAACGTTTCTATGAATTTTACATTTTAAAGTACAGTTTTCTTCCTTTTCTTCCACAATGTGTATATTGCAACAGTTGATACTGCAATGATAAAAAATGATACGTTGTGCAGCCCTAGTGTCCAGTCTACCAAACAAAAGTAGAAGTGGTTATATGATGTCTCTTTTTCCCTGTTTATTTAGCAGTATGTCACTTTCAACTTAAAACATGACTGTTAATTGAAGTTGTCAGGTTATGGACCATGAAACCTTTACCTGTTATCATCCACTGCCCTATTTTCCGGGTTTAATTTCTTAATGTATTTATTAGTTATGGACTGTTGAAGCCTTATGGAAGTTCTGGTGACTCTCAGAACTTTTAGCAGGCAGCCCTTAAGACCAAAGGGACTGAAGCGCTCACACTTTTGCTGTTCATCATTTAGGTTAGGTTCAGGCCTACATTTTAATTTATAATAAACTTCCGGTTCTGCAGAGGAGCTATCAAATTACAGACATGAAATGCCCGCCAAGAGATGTTTGTTAAGGGACGCCGGAAGTAGTTGATTATCTTCTTCATAAAAGTTTGCAAAGATGATATTTTGAAACCTACGTTGTGTAAGTGCTAGCAGTCTGCAATACATTTTCTGGTGCATTGCTGCGCTTGTTGGCATGTTACTGCCACCTTTTACATAAGTGGAATAGTGCCAAATGTTTGGCAAGACTGTGCATTGTGTCATCCATGTGCATGAGACTGAACTAAATGCTCCGTAGCGGTTCACCCGGGCCCCATCAAAAATAAGGGTCTCCCTCAATGGGCCCCCAGTTTTAAATAATGGTTTGAAATGAAAGTAGCGCTACAAGTACTCAAACCCCCATGTACTTTTATTTTTTTTAATAAGACACGCTCATTAAAATTAATCTTAACTTATGTGACATGTAAAGTTGAATACTTGTCTGTAACCTTTGTCTATCCAGATCCAGATGACCAGCTGAAGCTGACAGAAGACACCAGGCAGCTAGGGCTGGTAGTCTGTAGAGGAACCTCCGTAGTGCTAATCTGTCCCCAGGACGGCATGGAGGCTATACCAAACCCGTTCATACAGCAACAGGATGGCTAACACACAGCCTGTCACTCGCTGAGTTACATTCTCACACACAAATACAACCATGCACACACTTGAACATTTTGTGGAGTTTTTCATTTTTCGAAAACATAACGGTAATAATGCGTCCCGCAAAGCAAATTTGTTAAAAATCATAAGTTGACCAGCAAAAGGACACATAAAAGCACTTCACTTTTTTTCTGTCTGTGGTGTGCAATTTTGCAAAGATTTGAGTTGTAAAGAACCCACAAGTTTGGGAAGTGTTAACAGTACCATTTTCTTTTATCCACAAAAAGAAACTTTTTACTATTCTTTGTTTTTGATAAAATAAAATTAGTATGTATGTAGACTGTTGTCCATCTTGTTTTTTGTACATATTCATGGATGCATAAGGGTTTCCTTCAAAAGTGCGTTGTTTCTATCGTTTATTTTTACCGAAACATACAAACGTCTGCACGCTTGGCTCCTAATACCAAAGTCAGACGTTTCTGGATCGTACTTAACAAATAGCCTACGTTGTAGGATCTTCCAATTGTATCGCGCGCGTGTGCGCTTCCGTGTCCGTCCACTGACAAAGCGACATTTGTCATAACTGCTCTCACTCTGAAGTGCTTTAAGCAGGGTGGGGGAAATAATGTAAGTAAAGGGGATTAAGGCAACCTTTGTTAGGTTGATCCTTTGGGAGGGGATGACAGGAGGGATTATATGTTGGTTATTGCGTCAGAAAAATAGCAAGTAAATCCTTTTGTTAGAAAAGGATCCAAGTCATTTTAAATGAGCTGTTATTAAAACAGATTACAATTGAATTGTGCCATTTCTAATATAAAGCATTTTCCTGGAAACGGAACTAGGCTACGTTCTGAATTGGCGCTCCGAATTTCACTTAACATATTTAGATTTTTAAGGTTAATAAACTTGCAGTAAATGCACATTACCAGCTAGAAAGGGTATAATGGTTTGCCAGGTGTTGGGAGCCCGGGACGTGCAGCCAGAATTCCAGGAAGCTTCGCTCCTCCTCTGCTGCTCACGGAGCACGGGCAGCCAGAAAGTAGAGCGAGTTCTACTGAGGACATTTGTAATGCCCTCTTTGCCTTTCTTTGCCTACTTACTGTAGGTCTAATGTGCGTAAAGGAGTAGCCGGTGTTTATTATTTACCTGGAGATTATTGGAGGTGACAGTAAAATGCCTCTGCACATCGGGGTGTAACTAAAGGGATCAAGACCGATGGGAGGAGGGTCGGCCGGGGATTTCTGAAGCCGAGCTGACTTTGTAAAGTAAAGTGAAAAAGTGAGCTACCTACGTGACGGACGCGCCACGCCCCTTAGCAGGTGGAACAAATAGCGGATGTCTCCCTTGTCTTCCTCCATCCATGAGTTTAGTCTTGTGTGCGACAAGTCATGCACTGAGAATTGCGGGACGTCGTAAATGTCAGTGTGGAGAGGGAAGAGAAAGAGGTGAGTGAGTTTACTTCAGAACATATAGCCTTTATTGTTCCATGCTTTACGCTCTGGTGCACCTGAAGTCACCGTGCGTAATTTGCTGGTGCAGTAAATCTCACCGAGTCAATTTGTTCATTGAAATCCTGTCATCTGCAGAATTTCAGAGAAGTTGACTTTTTTTTTGTTTTTTTTTTAGTGTGGCCTTTTTCCACATCTGATCTGTGATCGCCATGCAACATGGCCTCCCTGGTCTCTTTTACGTAGGGCGCGTACATCTCAGCCAGTTCTCCGGAACAGAATCACTGCTTGATGTTTCTGTGTATCTGTTAATCGACATTTTGTTGGGCATCTAGGTTTTAAATTAAACACTGTTTTGGTAAATTCATTAGTGGGGCCTTATTCCTTAATGTTTTTGGCACACCCATCATTGTAGAAGTTTGTTTGTATGAATTACAATAACTAGTATTAATTAAGAAACTTATTTAAGATTTGTTAGTTGTAACTGTTATGATGTAAAGCAGTGGAACACAGTACATATTCATATTATGATATAAGGTCAAAATTATAAATATGTTATAATTGGTATCCATCCTGTTGTACAGCCCTACCCCTTACATTAGTCTATAATGCTTCTATAACAACACAGTCTGCTGTTATTTTACAGACTCTCAAATATTGTCACTGTATTTTTTATTTATTTTTTACCAGGACTGGATCATTTTGTCTGTCGGGCATTATGATACTGGGTACATTGGCATATGAGTTGTGAGGTTGTTGCTGTGAATCCAACATGGAGGTGAAGAAGGATGGAGGAGGGCCTTGGCCTTCTCCAGGAGACTCCCCTGCTCCCTCCAACCGTATATGCTACAGGAGCACCATCATAGCCTTCCTCCTCCTTTTTCTCGTTATTGGGGTCTTTGTAGGCTTGTTTATTGGTGAGTGTCACATTTACCACACAGTTGAGTTACTTAAACTTATATTATACAGATGTAACACTTATTGAGATATTTAGACTACTCTGTCAAACACAATTTCTAAATTTTATTGTTGTGTGAAGCCATCTGTAAGAATGAACCATTTCTACTCTGTCGGTGCCAGCCTACCTGGTGCAGGAGCAGCATTATTTTATAGAGACGGTGGAGCTGAAAGGTCTGAAGTATGATCCAGTTCTGCAGGATGAGAACTCTGGTTTCTTCATAGTACTGACCTCAGTTTTAAAGTCCAGGGTAAGAGCAGAATGTTGCTGTGTTGAGAGTCCAATATTTTCTTTTTTTAAAGTTTTAAACTTTACATTTTCCCTTTCTTACAGATTAAAAATGTCTTCACTGCCTCGTCAATATCACATCACTACATTGATTGGAATGTTGTTGCCTATGGGTGAGTGAAAGCTGAACTCAAGTAGTTCAGATTTACTCCAAGCGAAACAGCATCCAACTAACAACATTGTCTGTTTCTTCCCAGTAACATTAATGGTGACGTGATGGCAACATTCAGACTGGTCTTCAGGGTGTCCAAGATCCAGCAGTATTCAGACAACTGTATTCAGGACCTGCTGAGAGCAGGACTAGGCTCAATAATGCACGGGAAACCACTGAAGGTGCCAGATTTTGGAGAGATCAACGCTATCATCTTACTGGGTAGTAAAACTGCACTGTCATCAGTTGACTGTCTGTGGCCCTACAAGCGGATGTGTGTAGTGGGAGTGACACAAACAGGCCACAGCTGTGTTCTGCATTGTGTCAGGAATTCCACAGTCCTTGCAGTATCTAATGTTTGTATCATTCCTAGGAGCCAGCGGGAAGTCATTTTATGCTATTGGAGATGAGTTGACAGGTGAGTAAATATGTAGACCCATGTCAAAGTGTGCCTGGAAATAACATATGCATATGTAGCATATGTTTACACCATTTTTGAACTTGTTAGTCACAGACAAATGTGCTTGTCTGGGATTCTTTTTTTTTTTTTTTTGAGTTTATAGTTTAGAGCTGGTTTCGCTCTTTTCTGTGAATTTGATCATTTATCCAGACCTTAAAAATTCTCACATGCTGTCCATTCTGGCCGTGAAGACATCTCTTCAATACTCAATTCCAAGGTATGAGGTGGTGAACAAAATCCACAGTCCTCCTTTTGTGCAAAATTGCATTCTAAAGTTAATGTGAAGCTAATATGAAGCTTCAGCAACCTAGTCAAATCTCCTGATCGATGGGTGCTGTCCAAAGTCTTTATTGTAGAAAAAGTCATTCTTGAGTTACAGTCCCTCTACCATGTTTCAGGAAGAAAGCAGGAACACAAAAGAAGGAAATTGCGCACTAAAAAACTGAACTCAAAAAGTCTCTTAAGAGCTTTGGCTGAACTTTGAGGTATATTTTTGTATGTATTAGGGAGCACTGTGGATTTTGTTCCCCATCTCTCATGTTAGAATTACATTAGGAATGGATTTCTTTGTGCAGTATGAACAGAAGGAATGATTACAGTGACCAATAACTCTTGCACGGACATATGAGTATTGTTTTAAGAGACGCATGTTAAAAAAAATATGTAAGGGAAAAGCTTTGTAATATTTATTGAGTGGCACAATAGCACCAACATCCTTCTTGCACCTAAATATGTGAAAACCAATTACACTATAAATTCATATTCTGTAACTCTCATCTTGACATTTTTCCCTCATCTGTTCTCTCCAGCCAGGTGTCCTGACAACACCTTCACTTGTGACAATGGAGAATGTGTCACCAAACTGAATCCAGAGTGTGACTTCATCCCCAACTGTTCAGATGGATCTGATGAAGCTCATTGTGGTGAATGACTTAAAACGACTACATTACTCCTTTTTAAGCCTTGTAATGTGATTTTCTTTTGTTCTTGGTAAATAATAATATAATGGCACTGACGGGTCATATTGTAAATAAGAGGTTATTGACGTGTAAGAAAAAAACATCACTGCTTCATCTCCATCCTGATCGCATCATCCAACATTTCCCCTCAGACTGTGGTACACGCCTTGCTATGGGGAGTCGTGTGGTGGGTGGCGAGGATGCACAGCAAGGGGAGCTGCCATGGCAGGTTAGTCTGAGGCTCAATGGACAACACACATGTGGAGCCTCCATCATCAACAAACGGTGGCTGGTCAGTGCGGCACATTGCTTTGAGAGGTAGGCATTACTTCCAAGTCACTGAGGAGTTATTTATAAATCTGCCCAGCAGTGACATTACCTGCACTTGCCACAACAGCTTTTTAAAATCAAGGGACAAACAATTTGCAAAAATTGCAAAGTATTTTGTAATTTCTTTTATTTCTTCTTCCAGGAACAACGACCCTAGAGAGTGGACGGCCCTCGTAGGGGCCAGACTCATGAGCGGTGAGGAGGCTGAGTCCACAACGATTAGGATCAAGTCGCTGATGGTGTCTCCAGACTACAACCCTATGACTGCTGACAACGATGTTACAGTGCTGGAGCTGGAAACCCCTCTCACCTTCAGCTCTTACATCCAGCCCGTCTGCCTGCCCTCCCTGTCTCATGTGTTTGCCCCCGGACAGAGCTGCATAGTGTCAGGGTGGGGAGCATTAGACCAGTTAACGAGTGAGTCAGCCTGCAGGAGTTCACCTCAAAACATCAACAGATGAAAGATTTAAAGTGAAAAGGAGCTCCTCTTTTGCTACCCAATACTATGTTAATAGTTTTTTTTTTATATTTTGGGAATGACTGTTTTTAGCTCTCAGGCGATATTGTCCAATAAGATTATATAGAGAAACAAATAATTCATAATGTGGATGCGATAACTAAAGATGACAATTGAGGCATGAGTAATTCAGTTCTCTTGTGCTCTTCTATCATTCAGTTGACTTACCTCCCAAACTGAAGAAGGCGGTGGTGAAAATCATTGATTCCGAAGTGTGCAATAAATCATTTGTGTACAGAGGAGCTGTTTCTGACAACATGATGTGTGCCGGATTTCTGGAGGGCAAGGTGGACGCATGTCAGGTCAGTGCTGTTTCACTTGGTGCACATAATGCTGCTACAATAGCACAAGCTATCAGCTTACATTTTCTGACTTTTTTGTCTCGGGACAAAGTTTGTATACATACACTGATGATCTTGAAACTAAAAGCAGGGTCAAAACTGTATGGAAACACTGGTTCCACCCAAAAAATAGAGGCCTGTGGCCTGTTGCTGTTATTTTCATCTCTGCTTAACATTATATGTGTTGTTAATATTACAGAGGAAAACCCGGCATTCACCCCCAGTCAAGGCTCAGTCCAGTTCCCATTACAGCTCAATGATTTTAAATCACCTGGACACAATTCAGATTCACAATTCACTAAGTTATTCAACACATTATATGGCGAAAACAAGTCAAAATATACAGAATTGAAATAATGCATTCTGTCAATTAATTTGTCTGAATACAGAAATTTCCATTTTCCTTGCTTATCAACCCTGAAGCTGGTATTGATTTGGTGCCTTGTTTATAAAAATGTCATATGCACTTGTATGAAGACTTGAAAGTCTGTCCTTCATAGGGTAATTTGATTCTCTAAACAAGGTTCAATTTATTCATCTATAAAACCATGGAAGTTACTGTGTTCCCATCCTAATTAACCAACATTGATTACCTGACAGTAACTTGACACAGGGATGTCACCAAAATGACGCCAACAAGTTTTTCACAGGGCAACGGCAGTTTGATTTAATTAGAGGTATTGTGTTTTCCCTGCAGGGTGACTCTGGAGGGCCTCTGGTGTGTGAGGGTGCCCCAGGGAGGTTCTTTCTGGCTGGGGTGGTAAGTTGGGGTGTGGGCTGTGCCCAGATCAACCGCCCTGGGGTTTATTCCCGCGTCACCAGGCTCCGCAACTGGATTCTAAGTTACGCAGATCCCAGCTTGGTACATGGTTACTCCCAGCATGCTCCCACTGTGCCAGATACTGTGACAGGAGGAAGCTCTAAAAATGCCATGGATATGTTATCTGCACCAACACTACCTGGTAATGGGATACTGACAGCAGCTTGATTTATTGGTCACTCATTCATCAGTTACCAAGAGAAACACAAGTCACTCATGTAGTGTAGTATGTATAGTCTCATGCTACATCATCGTGTCTTCCAGTCGTCAACTGCAGTGGAAACTTCCAGTGTAGCTCCACCTCCTGCATCAGCAAGGCCAACCCAGAGTGTGACGGCATCCCAGACTGCCCCGACCAGGCCGACGAAAGAAACTGTGGTAAGTTTATATGTGTGAATAATTGCACATACAGGATTTAAAGGACATTCTTCTTGTGACAGGATGAGGTTTTCACCTCCCTCTGACCACTAGCACACCTGGGGCTCATCCCTTTTTGATTGGGAGCAGTTGGAGGCTGTATTTAAGCCTGTATGTAGACTCGTTCTGTTTCTGTCTTCTCTTGTTGGGTGTGGAGACGTGTCTGGGTTACATTTGAAACCTAAAGAAAATAAAATTGTATATTTTATAAATCCATTTATTGTCTCTGACCCCTAATTTCAGATAAACAGACCTGTGTGCTTTAAATGTCTTAGGCCTATCCCAAGTGGCGAAATTTTAGATTGTCGAGTGTCATAGGCTGCTCGCACTGCTACATTCTGTTGGGTGTTTTTGTTTCAGACTGTGGCGTACGTCCTGCATTGGGCTCCCACAGGATTGTGGGTGGAGTAACTGCTCGAAGGGGGGAGTGGCCTTGGATTGGCAGTCTCCAGTACCAGAGACTTCACCGCTGTGGCGCCACACTCATTCACAGCAAATGGTTACTCACAGCGGCACACTGCATGAAAAGGTACTGCTGAACCTAACCTTTACCACAATAATATTTGTTTATATTCCCATTACTTTCCGAAGTGTACTGAGCCAGTCTTCATTTCTAACCCCCAGTGACTTTGGCCCAACTAACTGGGCTGTGAGCCTGGGATCTGTGCTGCGCTCAGGGGTAGGAGCCCTGGTCATCCCCATCCAGAGGGTCGTCATCCACCCAGCCTTCAACGGCACCAACATGGACTATGACGTGGCTCTGTTGGAGCTGGCAGTACCGGCCCCCATGTCTTACACCATCCAGTCTGTCTGCCTCCCATCACCGGTGCACCGCTTCCTCAAGAATGCAGAGTGCTACATCATAGGCTGGGGATCCATGAGGGAAGGAGGTGAGAGATTTAAAATCCCACCGACATCAGGCTCACTTATCCAGAAAGCATTGAATAATTTTTATAATGATGTTACATGCTGTTATAACAATCTAGACAATTGGACATTACTGTCCACAGAGAACTTGTTGAAAGCAAGGAAACATTGGAAGTGCAAAAGCTTCCACATTTTTATGATCCTAAACAATCAAGAAAACAGACTTGAGTCTAAACACCTCTTTTTTTTATTTCAATAATCATATGGGTTTTTGGACTGAGGTAAGCCCTTACAGCTCCATTATCCTAAAAACCATACAATATGATGTGAAACACTATCAAATGGTCTGTTCACACAATATCTCTCACTTACCCTTTTGGTATGTAGCCATGCAGATAGTTTCACTTTAATCTGCTTATGTTCTGACTGATCTATCACTGAAACTCCTGCTGCTAATCAAAAAGACATTTAAAATGCAACAGTGACTTGTCTTTCCAGAAACAATGTTGTAATAAGACCATTTTGGTGAAAACGCATTAATATTATTTTATTTTTTGGCACAGGTTCGTTGACCAACCTGCTGCAGAAAGCTGCAGTGAGCATCATTGACCAGGCAGACTGCCAGGAGTCATATGGAAATGTGCTGACTCCCAACATGATGTGTGCCGGTTACATGGAGGGAGGCAGGGACACCTGTTTGGTAAGATGCAGGACATTCTACTATGTGACACAAATACCTTTTAAACAGCCTGGAAATGGGCCAGACATCTGGGTGGTACAGTCTTGGCAGCATCTGAGCAGTAAGATTGTGGTCCAAGTGCTCAGAGGCTCAGAAGAAATAGGGCCATGGCTCCGATAAATCTTTTTTACAGTGGATGGTTAACTAGGTCAGAGCAAAGTAAATCTTGCCCCTTGTTCTTTAGAGGTTTCTAGGACTTGTTTTTGGAAAAAGTAAAAGCATATAAATAAATTCATCATTTGAAAATACTTGTTGGATATTACAATGAGGGTGAAAGCCAAGTGTTGCTTGTTAAGGAACATTGTAGCACTTATGTGAGAGGCTGATCTAAGGGGAGGGAGTAGACTTTACTTTCCTAAAAATACAGAGCCCCCCTTTTCACCCACTTCCTCTCTGTAATCTTCTTATGTAAGAAAACCCACATGCATTCCTGTCTCGGTCAAAGCACCTGGCATCTCAGCAGCGATTCAAGTGACATTCTCCTTGTACCTTACTCTTCTGCTTCCTCACTCACCCTTAAGAAATTGTTTTATTCTCCTTTACATGCTGGAGACCTAAGTGTATTTACAGGTAAAAGCCAGTAAATTAGAATATTTTGAAAAACTTGATTTATTTCAGTAATTGCATTCAAAAGGTGTAACTTGTACATTATATTTATTCATTGCACACAGACTGATGCATTCAAATGTTTATTTCATTTAATTTTGATGATTTGAAGTGGCAACAAATGAAAATCCAAAATTCCGTGTGTCACAAAATTAGAATATTACTTAAGGCTAATACAAAAAAGGGAGTTTTTAGAAATGTTGGCCAACTGAAAAGTATGAAAATGAAAAATATGAGCATGTACAATACTCAATACTTGGTTGGAGCTCCTTTTGCCTCAATTTCTGCATTAATGCGGCGTGGCATGGAGTCGATGAGTTTCTGGCACTGCTCAGGTGTTATGAGAGCCCAGGTTGCTCTGATAGTGGCCTTCAACTCTTCTGCGTTTTTGGGTCTGGCATTCTGCATCTTCCTTTTCACAATACCCCACAGATTTTCTATGGGGCTAAGGTCAGGGAGTTGGCTGGCCAATTTAGAACAGAAATACCATGGTCCGTAAACCAGGCACGGGTAGATTTTGCGCTGTGTGCAGGCGCCAAGTCCTGTTGGAACCTGAAATCTCCATCTCCATAGAGCAGGTCAGCAGCAGGAAGCATGAAGTGCTCTAAAACTTGCTGGTAGACGGCTGCGTTGACCCTGGATCTCAGGAAACAGAGTGGACCGACACCAGCAGATGACATGGCACCCCAAACCATCACTGATGGTGGAAACTTTACACTAGACTTCAGGCAACGTGGATCCTGTGCCTCTCCTGTCTTCCTCCAGACTCTGGGACCTCGATTTCCAAAGGAAATGCAAAATTTGCTTTCGTCAGAAAACATGACTTTGGACCACTCAGCAGCAGTCCAGCTCTTTTTTCCTTAGCCCAGGTGAGACGCGCGCTGTTTCTTGGTCAACAGTGGCTTGACACGAGGTATGCGGCAGTTGAAACCCATGTCTTTCAAGCGTCTCTTGGTGGTGGATCTTGAAGCACTGACTCCAGCAGCTGTCCACTCCTTGTGAATCTTTTTTTCACAATCTTGACTAGGCGCGGTGATCCCTATCGCTTGTACACTTTTTCTGACCACAGTTTTTCCTTCCCTTTGCCTCTCTATTAATGTGTTTGGACACAGAGCTCTGAGAACAGCCAGCCTCTTCAGCAATAACCTTTTGTGTCTTTCCCTCCTTGTGCAATGTGTCGATGGTCGCCTTTTGGACAGCTGTCAAATCTGAAGTCTTCCCCATGTTTGTGTAGGCTTCAGAACTGGACTGAGAGACCATTTAAAGCCCTTTGCAGGTGTTTTGAGTTAATCAGCTGATTACTTTGTGGCACCAGGTGTCTTCAAAATTTAACCCTTACACAATATTCTAATTTTGTGACACACGGAATTTTGGATTTTCATTTGTTGCCACTTCAAATCATCAAAATTAAATGAAATAAACATTTGAATGCATCAGTCTGTGTGCAATGAATAAATATAATGTACAAGTTACACCTTTTGAATGCAATTACTGAAATAAATCAAGTTTTTCAAAATATTCTAATTTACTGGCTTTTACCTGTAGGTTAATTTAATTTTGTTTGTTTTTTCTCCTCCCATCATCCAGGGAGACTCTGGAGGGCCACTTACTTGTCGTGAGCTCTCTGGCCAATGGTTTATTGCTGGAGTGACCAGCTGGGGACACGGATGTGGGCGAATTGGTTTTCCAGGGGTTTACACTCGTGTTACTTCTGTCAGGAAATGGATATCTACACACCTGCCTTTCTGAAGACGTTGACAAACTACACAGTGGATTTTCTTGATACATCTTAAAAAAATTGTACTGAACCAAAGGACCAAAGTCATGCTAAAAGCCACACATAGTTTCCACAGTATTTACCTGTGTGACCTACTGGTGCTGTTTCATACTACTGTGCAATCATCTAAACTGGGACCATCCTCTTTTCATACTTTTTTATATGTACTATAATACTGAACTGTGGCCTATGGACATTCTGCTAGCACATGCATGATTGAAAGTATTTATTTACATTATTTATTTACATTACTGGTTAACTTACTGTACATGATGTTTTATTCCATTTTGTGTGGGATTCAGAATATGTGGTTCACTTATGGATACATTTCCTTGTTTTTTTTGCATCTAATCTTAAAAAAGACAGATGCAATGTATAAATTGTTACTAAAAAGTAGGTTTTCTGGGAAAATATAGTGGAATCAGCTTTAAAGGAATTTTGACTTGAGTTTAAACTCATGGTGAGGTTTCATTGATGGATAAACTTTGTGATGAAAGAAATAAGAGAAGACTGATTGACAAAATTTATTTTTCATGAAAATCATTCCATTTGCTATCAATCTCACTGCAAATAATTTGTCCCTATGTGAACTCAGCAGGATGGGGGGGGAAATAATTGTGGTTCCCAAACAAGCTATGCACATAATGCTGAGAAAGGTTCAGTACCCTGTCTACAGCAAGGCAGACCCCGTTGAAACAAGCCCACTACTGTGGAGGGCGGCAGATAGGGTGACAACTAGAAAACAGATAAGACAAAACAGTTTTGTTCTCCAGGCGTACTTTGATATCGAACTGTTTAGAGGCTTGTGAATGTCAGGTTCACGGTTGTGAAAACACCAAGTTGCTCCTCAAGTCTTCTAAAGAAAAATCATGTTAAGGAAAGCCTGTGTTGTCCTCAAAAGAGCTCCAGTTTTACTGCTTCTTTTTTTTTTTTTAGGCACAAATGCTTAGTCTCTCTCAGAGCATAAAGACAATGAAAAGAATTAGCAACATACATGCAAACAGTGTTTTATGGAGCAATTGTTGTGAGTGAGAGACAGTCATGTTTACAGTTATTACAGGTATCATGTCCCAATTAAAGCAGCTCTTAAACACAAGAAACATTCAACCTTAATTTGATGGCAGGAAGGTGTCAGTGTTTCTATTGAAGC
Organism: Percina caprodes; assembly: GCA_013375575.1. Classification (NCBI taxonomy): domain Eukaryota; kingdom Metazoa; phylum Chordata; class Actinopteri; order Perciformes; family Percidae; genus Percina; species Percina caprodes. The sequence goes on from JABXJD010000004.1 coordinate 8,684,112, forward strand.
CAGGCTGTATTAAACACATCCTGTGAGAATTACTCCAAACAAAAGCCATATAGTTGCAGTTGACTGAATTAAAGACACATTGCAGATGTACATTCTAACTGCTTATCCTATTCGCACAGGGTTGGAACATATTCCAGCATGCACTGCATATGGGGTACGCCTTAGACTGGTTGCCAGACAATCACAGGACTCGCACGGACTTACAGACACATTCACACTTATGTTCCCTCCACCGGGCAATTTAGAGTTTACCATCCTGCTCCCCTACATGTATTAAAAACATGCAGGTGTAAACACCAGCTTTTTAAAATGCATGTTTACTTGTTAACCAGAAGCTTAATTATTCCTAATTATTTTTTGTTGTATGTACTTACAATTACAATAAAGTCAATTCTGAAAAACACTAATCAAACGTTACTGAACTGTTCCTCAGAGCAAAATGAAAATGTCCAAAGAGACAGTGTTATGGCTAGAGTCCACAGGCTCAGCTTGCCTGTCTGTGAGGTATTGTGATGATGATGGTGGTGGGCTGCTGCCTTAACACAACTTTGCCCAGCTCCTGCTTTCAGTGGCAGCACTGTCATCTTCTTCACTGTGAGCAGCAGCCCGAGGATAGGGAAGGGTGAAGAGCAGGATGTTCACATGCGAGCTCTTTCCCTCTGTAATCTGGAGTTGTATGTTCTGGACACAGTGTTCCAGGCATCCATATACCGGTCCATACACATGGCAATACATTTCTGTGAGGAAAAAAGCAGTGACATTAACACACTTAATACTGAAATTGTGAAAAATGTCCATGTCAATAAAATCAAAAGTTTCAAAGAGAGGCTAGAGCAAGTGGATTTTTATTTGAAATATGACACATTAATAGATCTGTCAATTGACTAGTCGTTTCAGCTCTAATCTTTATACATCGGAAAGCAAACTGCTCATTTTGGGAAAACGGGCAGCAAATCTTCACATATCATGGATAACCAAATTCCCTACTGATTTTCTTTGAATTGATGAATTTTAAAGCAAACTGTTCAAAGAGGCCCAGCGCATACCTGCTCTGAGTTGTCCAGCGTGCTCCCAGGTTTACCTATGCACTTCTTGAAGCATTTGTCTGTCATTCTCTGAAACACAAGGACATCTGTTCGTTTAATATACTTTATTAAACTTACTTACAGCTGACAGTTCACAACTTCACCCGGTGAGAATTTAATTGAAGTTTTGTAGAATCAAGAATTAAGATCGTTTCAAAGGTACATTTGGCTGAAGAGTCAAATGTCTTTGGCCGTTTACGCTACCGTTACATTATGTCAACAGCATTTCAATGACTAGCTAGCTAGCTAGCTAGCTGTTTCTATAAGTCTTACTTCATTAACGACAATTTATTTTTGTAACGTTGTGACAGGATTCGTAATGATGTTCATACTATCCCCAATACTCTTTACTGTATTTAACGTTAGTCTTACACGTACTAGCTAAGTGTTAAGTCAGTCTTGCTAGCTAAGTTAGCTAAGCAGCTCTGTCCATTGATTTACCTGCAGCAGCTCCTGTGCGTTAGCCACCGCGATCTGGACCTTGACCTGCTCCATGATCGTTCCGGTGTCTACTTTACCACCGGATCCACCTGCTGAGAAGTCTGAATTGAACCCGTCCATTTTTTACCGGAGTCGTTACCGACAACTGTACCTTTATTGATCTTTTTAAATGCACGTGCGGACAGCTAGCTACTGCTAGGTTTGACTAACATTAGTTTTCGGTGCCCTTGACAGCGGCGGAACACTGCGTACGTCACTTCCGTAGAACGGATTCCAACATGGGAAATGTAGTTTTTGGTAAGCGCGGACACGATTGAGTTACAGTGCAATAAATACACCGCTGCCAAAAACATCCTTCATATATTTAAACGCTTGTTTATAATATTTAGGAGACACCGACGTCTTGTCAGCACATCAGCACCCCAACCCTCCTAACAACACACGTGCACGCAATCACGCATGTTTGCCGCATGGTGGCGACATTGCCTAAAGGCTATCTGCACTGAATCAGAAATTCAAATGTAGTGAATTAGACTCTTTTGTACCAACAGATATTAATACAAATAACTATTGATAATAGTTACTATTATTATATGGTGGAGTTCTAAGTGTTTTAACATATAATTAAATAGTTGTTGGATTTTGAGTTTCGAAATTGAATAGGCCTACAAAATCAATCAATCTGTCAATCAACAGACAGACAGACAGACAGACAGACAGACAGACAGACAGACAGATAGATAGATAGATAGATAGATAGATAGATAGATAGATAGATAGATAGATAGATAGATAGATAGATAGATAGATAGACTTATTTCTGCTTTTGTTATGTTTTCAAGTTGTTTATTGTTATATTGACAAAAAATAGAAAAGCAGTCGTTGTCAATGAAATTAAATGTCAGGCTCCCACCAACAATGCTAAACAAAAACAATAACAACAATCCAAACAGACATCACATCACTAACTGGAATGGAGCGTGCATTATCTTGGCAATTTAGGAGCGATGATTCGCCAAACTTCCTTTTTTTCAGTGTAATAAATTTCTTCTGATTTTATTTTGTAGTAACGAGTAACTAAGATGCTCAGGGGAAATGTAGTGGAGAATCGTATACATTTTATTTAGGAAATGTAGTGGAGTAAAAGTAAAGGTTTCTGGAAATATAAATAATGAAGTAAAGTACAGAAATGTGAAAATTCTACTTATGTACAATAGTGAAGTATTTGTACTTTGTTACATTACAACACTAATGTGTGTAGTCAGAATATTCTATAATCCCTTTATCCATTGCATGTTTGGATTGCATTCATGCTCAGTCTGTTATTCCAAGGAAGTTATTGTAGGATTTCTGTGACAATTTGCCTTGGTAACTCAATAAAGCATTTACTTCAAACTATGTGGAGAGCAGCAAACAACATAAATAGAAAGTCATAAAAACATCTACATTCTTTAGTGTTGAGACCTGGGCGTGAGGATAACCCCTCTGAGGACCCTTCTCCTTATGTTTCAGATGGAATGACCTCACCAAGAAGACCACCTGCCTTGAGTGAACAAATACGTGGTACAATGAGTCTGCAGGCAACAATGGCTCGACGGTTACTGTCACTGTCAACAGACACCGTGTGAGTGGCTTGTTGCAATGCTGGGGGCATTAAGGAATAATTGCGAGGGGTCTGATTAGTGGCGTGCCTGTATACGAGTAATTAATGAACAGTTACACAATGCTAGCACCCAAGCACATGCAAACACACACACACACACACACACACACACACACACACACAAACAGTACACATAAGTCCTCCGACCAGTTTGGCTTCAAGCCACTGGGCTGAATGCGGGGAAGGGCGGGTTGGGTTAAAGTGCAGCAAAATGAATTAACCCTAGATTACAATCATGTGTTCATTAATTTAATCTTCTTAAATTCTTAATCTCCTTTAGGCACACTTGTGTGTACAAAAGCATTTGGCCCAGTCGGGAGGCTTCACTGAGCACCGGCAACAATTGTTAGGAGAATTTGAATTACCCTTGAGCGTGTTTATGGTGTCAAACATTAAGGTTACAGAAGACTCTAGGTGGCTAGGCTTTCAAGTGTAAAAAAAAGTTGGTGACTTCAGATATGAGTAGGAGTCATCTTTGAATCCCTAGTGAGGAAACAATAGGAAATAGTAGATAGAAGGAAAGCCGACTAAAAAACACACACATGCTCACATACACACAAACTCAGACAGTTGAGAAATGGCAACAGCTTTTAATCTTTAAAAGCAGCTGTTGAGTGACAGTCAGGGGGTGAGAGATAGATAAAGAGGGAGGGGAAACCTGAGCAGTGTGCTAATGACTCTGGCCGTGGTGCTGGAAATCATTCAGCTTTGAGAGGAAGTAACCGTCACCTTTGTTGTTTGAATAAAAACGAGAACTCAAATATTAGAACTACCACTGATCCATTAACTGTTTCAAGTATGTCTGTGGTTTTCAATGTTCCATCTTTGCTGACTTCCATGTGGCCTTTTTCCCAGCAGACATAATGGCTTGTTAAAGCATGAAACGCACAGGTGCAACAAATAACATATAGGCCTACTCTGTCCCATTTTAGTGTCCCAGGCAGGACTCTGGATTTGGCACACCTAAATGGAATGAAGCCATTATTGATGTCACTAATTACACCTGCAGACATGCTGGGACATATCCCAACAAAGAGTCTTGCTTAGAAAAGACACTTTTCTTGAATCTGTTCTGTATTTCTTTAAAAATTCTACAATTCTTGGATACTACTCACTTCTTTCTATTACATACATGCATAGATAATGCACAGAGAGAGAGAGAGAGAGAGAGAGAGAGAGAGAGAGAGAGAGAGAGAGACACACCATGTTTCATAGCTTCTGTGTTGTATACTATGTTTCTTAAGCAGCCCATGATATTTTCTTGTATGTGCAGGCTGACTTGGCTGATTCTTTACTGTAGCTCACAAGTCCTCAAATCCTTCAGAAAATGCCAGGAATTCAGCTGAATAAACGATCTCATGGTCGTCAGAAGGACTTTAACCTGCCATCATGTGATCATTAAGACTGTTGGTTATGTGGAGCTGGCCAACAGCGCAGGGAATGTGCTGTGCCTGGTGCTATAGATCAGAGATGCTGATCAGTGTCCCTGATGATAGTATTAATATCTTAATATATCTTTTTGCTAGCTTAGTTTAAGAGTTAGCTAGAAATGAGGGCATTAGGCCATGTTAAAGAGGGTTGTCTCATATTCTTACTTTTAGCAACCATTTTCATTAATTAAAAATGTGTAGCCCTATGGTGCTGATGGATAGTTTTTAAGATGTTTCCAGCCTTTAAAGACTCAACATATTTAAATGTAGACTTTTAGGCCAATAAAATTATAAATAAATGGAATTCCTGGCAGTGTGGAGGTGGCATTTAGACCTTTGTGTCTGGCAGAAAGCATTAGTAAACTGTCGACTGAATAAATAAATAAAAATGTAAATCATTTGCTGGTTTTTCAAAACCACATATTTGAAACAAAATTCCCAAAAATATAAAAAGAATATATTTCTTTTGACCATTGATAAATTCAACTCTCACCATAGTTGTAGTTATTATTTTAAAATCCTATGTCTTATGTTAAATTACCTAGCATTACATTCATATAATGTCCTAATCGTCTTATTATCATACTATTTAAGCAGTCGCACATTTTTGTATTCCCATCTTGTATATATTCAAATATTTGTTCTTATATTTTATTCCTATTATTATTATTTCATGTATATTGTATGTATGTATGTATATTGTATCCTAGTATTTCATTTATATTTGTATTCTGTGCTGTGTGACTGATTTTGCTGCTGTAACACCATCATTTCCCATTTTAAAGGTGGTGCTGTACAAATAAACTTGCTTTGCTTTTAATACTAGAGGCAAACCAGAGCTTCTCCTCTGAGTAGCCTAAGCCTACATCTGACTAAAAGTAAGAAACACACTATGCTACAATAACTACTGTGCATTGACCCTTAAATTGGCTGGAGAATAAACAAAGCCTTTGCTGCAGTGGTTCAGCCCATTGGCCAATGCCAGGAGGAGTAGGCGGGGCCTGTGTGACACCACGGTGCCTCTGTTCTTTCTCTCCGCTCGTTGCTCGCTGCAGGCTGCGTGGCTTCCCGAGAGCAAACCGAGCTACTAACTTTTTACAATTGTTTTTTGTTGTTGTACGCGTTTAAACTCGAAGCTCGCGATGCAGACAAATGGCTCAACCATTTCCCAACACTTTAGGTTGTGATACAGTTTTAAACTCGGTATGCGGATTTGTCTAAATTGTGTCCCAACTTCAAACAAATCAACAACGGAACAAGTTGGAACCGAGATAAAGGAATCCGGATCAGCTTTGCGCCTATCAAGGTAAGCATTAGACGGCTAATCCTCCTAAAGTATCGATCACCGAGATACGTGCCTGTTTGACATTTGTCCAACTTCCGAAATGTGAGGAGTTTAGCTAGTCGCAGGGAGTTACGTGGGATCCTTTGATGTTGGCTGATTGGAGCTGCCTGAATGTTCGCAGGCTAACTTGGGAGGAAAGTTGAGCGCATGCTGAAATGCTGACCGTAGTTTCACATTTACTGCACAAAACGAATTGGATTTCACGCTGAGTCCCTCCTCGGAAGTCCACAGCCCCCTTTCACTGGGATTCAATAGCCGACTTAAATGTATCTGCTATGAAACAATGGAGGCTTTAAAGCGGAAGATATAAATTTGGTCGTTTTCAAGTTGTGGACAGTCTTTATTAACCTACTTTTTTTAAAAGAGCTTTGTTAAAGTTTTTACAAAATACAAATTATGAACAGTAGGCCACATACCAGAGAAAATAACAACAGACAAAAAAAACAAAGCAAACATAACTAATAATAACCTACAAGCAAATGTACTAATGCAAAAATGGGCTGATAAAGTGCATCCAGTACAAAAAGACCTTTATAATATATCATAAAGTGCCATGTCATGATTATTACTAACTGGTTATTTTACCTCATTATATTTATTAGAGATGTAATACATGTAATACAAATGTATGTAGCATGGTGTTAATCTTGTTTTAAATAAGGCATAAACATTCTCCCACTTAATGCAGTGGCTGCATGCCATGTCTAAATCCATTGCAGATGATAAAAAGAGAGATTCATCTGTTGCACTGTGGTTATATAATTTCATCCTGAAGGAGCTGGGCTGAAGTGTCACATCTTGTGGGCTTGAAAGCGTTGGCACCATCTTGTATGTGTGCCAGCAGAGGAACAAGCTGAAAGGAATTGATTGGCTCTCCCTGTGGTTGGAGGTGACTCACAGCCCTGAAATGTTTATAGGGGTGGAAAGATGTGATATAGTGCAACACACCCAGGTGTTGTTTCTTTGCCTTTCATTAATTATAGAATGAAGGTTGATTTAAAGGTCAGTTAGTGTAGCTCATTTGTTTTCACAGGTTTTGAGAATTTAGTTTTGACACTAATGTCTATGGTATTTTATGGTGTAAATCTCTGTGTGTACACACACACACACTGCAGTTTTGTGTGGCAGTGCACCTTATCTGATCTCCTTTCATCACTGAAGGCTGAAGTTTATTTCCATTGTAACCCAGCGTACTGATATGAAGATTTTATTTCTGAACTTCCCGTTCAGCAGCTGTTGGCATAGTAACTTTTGTTTAATCATAAAACGGGAGGAGTGTTTATGGTAGTGTTAACATCAAAAGGGAGCTACATGACCTGATAAAATCTATTCCTCCTGTCCAAGTGTTATAAATGGTTGAATTAAACAAATGTAAAGGAGTGGCTCTTTTTACTTGTGCTTATATTTTTGTATGCTGTATTTCCTTTTCCAGGTCCAAGTCAAGATGTCTGTCAGTAACCACGAAAACAGAAAGTCTCGCTCTAGTTCTGGCTCAATGAATATCCAACTCTTCCATAAGACGTCCCATGCAGACAGCCTGTTGACTCAGCTCAACCTGTTACGCAAACGAAAAATCTTCACAGATGTCATCCTGAAGGCCGGAAATAGATCCTTCCCCTGCCACCGGGCCGTCCTGGCCTCCTGTAGCCGATATTTTGAAGCCATGTTTAGTGGCGGGCTCAGGGAGAGTCGTGACGCCGAAGTTAACTTCAAAGACTCTCTCCATCCAGAGGTGCTGGAGCTCTTGCTCGACTACGCCTATTCTGCTCGAATCCTCATTAACGAGGAAAATGCGGAGTCGCTCCTGGAAGCCGGCGACATGCTTCAGTTTCACGACATCAGGGACGCTGCAGCAGAGTTTCTAGAAAAGAACCTTCACCAATCAAACTGTCTGGGGATGATGCTGCTGTCAGACGCCCACCAGTGCCAGAGACTGTACGAACTGTCGTGGAGGATGTGCCTGGCAAACTTTGCTACTCTCTTCAGGACTGAGGACTTCCTCAGCCTACCCAGAGACAAATTCCAGGAACTGATCCTCAGCGAGGAACTGGAGGTGGAGGATGAGAGCCTGGTGTACGAGGCTGTTATCGACTGGGTAAAGGCCGACATGGAGCACAGGCACAGCGAGCTACCAGAGCTTCTGCGTTGTGTCCGCCTGGCGCTGCTCCCTGAAACATACCTGCTTAAAAACGTTGCTTCAGAGGAGCTGGTGATGTGCCATAAGGAGGGCCGGGAGATTGTCGAAGATGCCGTACGGTGCAAAATGAGGATCCTCCAGAATGACGGTATTGTAACAGGGTTCTGTGCCCGGCCAAGGAAGGTTAGCCAGGCCCTGCTGCTGCTGGGAGGACAGACTTTCATGTGCGATAAAGTCTACATGATCGACAACAAGACGAAGGAGATCACCCCCAAAACAGACATCCCCAGCCCCAGGAAAGAATGCAGCGCCTGTGCTATTGGTTGTAAGGTATGTATATGATCTTTACTCAAATATTTGCATTTTAATGTAATGCCATGTAGAAGTAGACAAAATTTAACTTCTCTCCACGTGTCTCAGGTTTATGTTACCGGAGGACGTGGCTCTGAAAACGGGGCTTCCAAAGATGTCTGGGTCTATGACACATTACATGACGAGTGGTCCAAAGCTTCACCTATGCTGGTAGCCAGATTCGGACATGGGTCTGCGGAGCTCGACCACATGCTGTATGTTGTGGGAGGACACACTTCTCTTGCAGGATCTTTCCCTGCATCTCCATCTGTGTCTCTCAAACAGGTGGAACAGTACGACCCTCAGACCAATAAATGGACCCTGGTGGCTCCGCTCAGAGAAGGCGTGAGCAACGCTGCTGTAGTTGGGGCAAAAAACAAGCTCTTTGCCTTTGGGGGCACCTGTGTGAACAGAGACAAATACCCCAAGGTGCAGTGCTTTGACCCCTGCCAGAACCGTTGGTCAGTGCCGGCCTCCTGTCCACAGCTGTGGCGCTACACTGCAGCGGCCGTGGTTGGTAACCAAGTTGTGGTGATCGGAGGCGATACTGAATTCTCAGCCAGCTCTGCTTACCGGTTCAACAGTGAGACGTACCAGTGGTCAAAGTTTGGCGACGTGACAGCCAAACGGATCAGCTGCCATGCAGTGGCATCAGGAAACAGACTATATGTGGTTGGGGGGTACTTTGGGGCTCAGAGGTGTAAGACACTAGACTGTTATGATCCATCGTCAGACTCCTGGGACAGTGTGACCAGTGTGCCCTACTCACTCATTCCCACTGCCTTCGTCAGCACATGGAAGTACCTCTCAGCATAGAGAGAGAGACGCACTGACTATTTGCAGTTTCTGTGGTGAGTAATTGTAGTTTCCTTAAACTGACACAAACAAACAAAATGTAAATTATATGTGGTATGTGTAGTATCCCTTGTCTTGTCAGATGATATATGGGAACTTACTTTATGGAAATAAAAATATCTTTAGATAATTCATACAACATAGTTACTTAACAGAGGTGAATGTCAGTTTGAACCAGACAAAGCCAACTTTCGGGTTGCTAGTGGTTACAGTTACACATTATCTAGCTGCTGCAACGGCTGGGTGTTGGACAAACATGGTGGAGCCCTGGTTTAGAGTGGAAGGGGAATGTTAGCGGTGCTGACAATTACAGAGCAAGAGCAACAACACAAGACCTCTGTCCCTGACAAGAATGAGGTGGAGAGGCAGGGATCAGGTCTGTGCTTGTAGGTGCTCTGCAGGGCCAGTCCTGGGTGCTAACCTAAATGCCTAGCATGAGTCAGTACCTCAAAACAGTAGGGGTGGAAGAAAGAATCGATACAGCATAGCATAAGGAGTCTTTGGGGAGCTTTAGATAAGAGGCAATTCTGGTATAACTTATAAATACAATTATGAGCCTGAAAATGAGCATAATGAGCACTTTAAGATCTTATGTATGTGTGCTACAGCGCTTACTTTGACATGATTGAAAAACCTAGTTTTACTCTAAAAGTCCTCTGTACACTTATTGATACAAGCGCCTTTTTTCTTAATACAAATAAAACTTTATCCAAATAGCACCTTTCTTAAAGTGTTTTGAAGGAGAAAAAGAAAGTCCCTGTAAGTATGTGCTGACAGACGGCAGGGCAATCTGTTCAGCTCTGAGTAAAAAAGTGGTAATCTTATGAGGAATTCGGGAGAGGGGGTTTGTGGGAATAAAAAGGGAAGGATACATCTCAATGGTATGAAAAATGATTGACTTGGATGTAATATACCATGTCAGTGTAGAATTGCTCGCCCTAATCTGCCTAAAGGAATGACAGGTGGCAGTTTTCACAGCTTCATGTGAGATAAGAGATGATACATTTTTCCTGAGGTGTTTTCAGTTTTTTACACAGGCTGAGGACACAGGGAGAGATGGAGGGGCCAGTAGATGAAACAAGATGTAGGATGTAGAGTGATGTTTTCAAGGTTTTGCGGTTTGTCGTGCCTGGTGGTGGTAGAGCTAGTTTTAAGCTTTGTGGCCAGAGATCAAAATGGATAAAACTACATAAATGTAAACTACGGGAATACTTAATTAGCTCCAGACTGCCTCACAGACATACATTTATGTCTGTACATTTAGACATAGACATACATTTATGTCTGTACATTTATTTCAATGCCCCCAGTTGAAATCAAGTTTAAAGTCTTTCTAGTTGTTGCCAAGAAAAATATTTAATCAGTGTCAGTGATGTAAATAAGAATACTGTAAGTAAGAAGTAAGTGTGACAGATTGGTCTGTTTCTGTAAACGAAGTCAAAAGGTTAAAGCATCCTGCAAAACAACAGCTTTCTCTGTCAGGACTATGGGAAAGTGACTCTGAACAAGCTCCTTTTATGCTGCCAAGAATTTATTTGAAAGTAAAGCTGAGGGGCAGCATGTGAGAAGCAGAGAGCGCATGTGTGACTTGTGTCTGCAGTAAACAGCTTGATATGATGGAGCTGGGGGATTAGCATTATGAGGCTGTTTGGGATGGACTGCTAGCTTTGGGTTTTTTGGCTGGGATGGAGACAGTCTGGCTATGAAAGATCAAGGCACTGCATCTTTATGAACTCTTGAAGTTACGGCAGCTACCATCCCGCTGCTAGCTGCCTGTGTGTGTGTGTGTGTGTGTGTGTGTGTGTGTGTGTGTGTGTGTGTGTGTGTGTGTGTGTGTGTGTGTGTGTGTGTGTGTGTGTGTGTGTGTGTGTGTGTGTGTGTGTGTGTGTGTGTGTGTGTGTGTGTGTGTGTGTGTGTGTGTGTGTGTGTGTGTGTGTGTGTGTGTGTGTGTGTGTGTGTGTGTGTGTGTGTGTGTGTGTGTGTGTGTGTGTGTGTGTGTGTGTGTGTGTGTGTGTGTGTGTGTGTGTGTGTGTGTGTGTGTGTGTGTGTGTGTGTGTGTGTGTGTGTGTGTGTGTGTGTGTGTGTGTGTGTGTGTGTGTGTGTGTGTGTGTGTGTGTGTGTGTGTGTGTGTGTGTGTGTCCCCACCAGTCAGCTGTACATGTTTTTACACACTTGGGGAAACCACTCATTTTCCACTTGTAAAACTCTGTCTCTCTCACACACATTGGCACTCACATTGCTAGCATTGCCTGTCCTTTAAAAAGCCAGCCATCCTTATTCTAATTTGGGAGGAATGAAGGTGTGGCTTTTGTTTGTTAATGTTGTCTTATGGTTGAGGCCCTTTAGTTGTCCTGGCAGTTTTGCGTGGCCTGTGTGCAATCACCAGCTTTTTGTCACCACCTACTGTAGTTTGTGGTCCTGTGTATTTCCAACAGATGTGACTGACCACAGATTCCAGGGCCAGGCCAGAACCCACTGTTGATGGAAAAGTATTTGTTAACGTTAAAACGTTATAGTTCAAATTGGTTATGGTTCAGACGGGAGAAGTAAATAACATTTTAGGCTAAAATCATAAAGACCTAAATACTTTCATTGTAATAAAAAATCATTGTTGACTATTGCCTGTACAATTGTTACAGTTACAAGTTAAGCTTAGATTAGTATATTTAGTGTGTGTTTTGGATCCGTAAGCAGAGGACCATAATGGTGGAATCTGGTCAGTTTTTGGTTCCAGACTACAACCAGACAGGATGTAACTGGAGATCCCTGCACATAGTTCAGGACAATCTCTCTCTCCTTTAAACTAATTAACTTTAACGGCCCCAGAGATGACAGTTATCTATGCTTGAGCTTTTGTTGTGTCAGCCCCCTTCCTCTCTTTTCCATTTCCATCCCTCCCTCCTCATCACCGCTCTTAAAAATCAGACATAAGCAGTTTTCTTCTTTCAACGGCTTCAACCAAAGCACTTATGAGGTGGGCATGGCTTTGTGTGATAGGGTACACCTGGAAAGGTCAGGGGCCACAGAGGGAGTCCTTGGTGGGCGCTCTGCTTTCCCAGACAGCTGCTGTAAAATAGAAAGGTCATGGTGGGATCAGGGAGGAGGAGTGCAAAGGCCCCAGTCACTCAATACTAATGTTTTATTAATGCCTCGCTGTGAGGGCCACCAGGAACACAAGCTGAATGAGGCTTTTATTGTGGCATCTGTGTACAACAACGATCCCCCCTCTCTTCCCTCAGACACACACATACACAGGCAGAGTAAGCACGTGCACACACACTTCGTCTTCAGTCCCTTGAGTAATCAATCTGCCACATTACAGCCCTCAGCACAACTGCTCAAATTTGCATAAACCTAATGGAGTTTTTATTGGTCTTTTCACCATGCTGCGAGTAACAAAAAGGAAACTGGAAAAGATGCTTAAAATGGCTGAATAATCACCCAGACTAATATGATTACGCCCTTAAAAAGAGTCGAGCCGTCATACAGTTACAAGGGCCTCTGCAGGAAGCCAGCTGGGATGGGACAGAGTGTGTCTGCCTGGTATTTAATGTGAATTGCGTAATATTTGCACATCTGAAGTAGTACTGAAGTGACACGTTTTGGTCACAGAGACGCTCCTTGTTCTTAAGTTGTAAACTGGAGGTTTTTGGATAGGGCTGCACGATTATGGCCAAAATGATAATCACGATTTGTTTGATCAAAATTGAGATCATGATTATTTGTTGATTTTTAACCAAAACAAATTTTATTGTCACATAGTCTATTTATAACTGCTTTCACATCTACTGTACATTGTACTACATTCCTCTTATGTTGAAGTTGTATGTTGTACATACATACAGCTGCAACACATGAATAGCCTAGGATATATTAAAAAAAAGCTCCTTCACTTGTTTTCAACAATAACTGATTAAAAGTGCTAGGGAGAGAGGGAAAGTGCGATGGACGTATGCTAGACCTACTCACAGAGTGACGGCTGACTCATTATGAATGGGTCCACGGGTCGAATGGCGGGTCAGTGGAGTTGCACACGTCGTACAGGCTACATATGAAATGTCTGAATCGTCACTGCGCTGCATTTTTATGAACTATGATATTCTGGCAATGGGTCACATCTCTCGCCCAGGTCCAGCAGGCTCCGTCTCACACATTACTCTACAAACTGTTAGTTGCATTCAAAAACTTCTTCTGTGTTTTTTGCCGTGGCCGCCACAACAGCAGAAAATTAAATACAGATTTGCCTCTCATGCTTAACAATATACAGCTGTGTTAATAATAATTAAAACTGTGGACAAATGTCAGAAGTGTGGACCGGCGCTATTGCCGCTGTGTCTTTCCATTTTGCTGGAAGCCGGTGAGTAATAGGGGGCGGGGCTGCACATAGAATAAATGGAGAGATCCAAACACAGGCACAGCTTTACAGAAGAAATGGGTCATATATCGCAACATTAAACCATATTGATATTAACAACATTGCTTCGTTTGTGGAGAGGCAGCTGATGCAAGGACATTAGGTGCACCGGTGCAAATGTTTCTGAGCTAGCAGACACTAACTAGCGCCCTAAAGCCCTGTGAGCTAACAGACACTAACTAGCACCGACTAGCACTGGTCACTGCTGTTGTCTGAAAAACAACACAAACGGGACAGAATGTTGCGTTTACTAGTAAACTGGTAAATCTTGTGACTGACGTATAACCGACTGCTATCTATTGTGGAATTTTCCTCACGTTACTCTGTCCTCTGTGACTGTCTACATCTAGAAACTAAGCTGCGTGGTGCAGGAACAACTCTGACTGGCTCATGATCAGACAGTGGTTTACGGAGCGTAGATGGGCTTTGCAAAAAAAAAACAGAGCTTTCAATGAACGCAAATTTGATCATGGGAAGCCGTGATCGTGATTAAAATTTGATTAATTGTGCAGCCCTATTTTTGCAAGGATTCATCAGGACTCAATATACTGTGGCTGGACTATAGCTGTACCAAGATACTTGTATTTCTCATCTTATTCCGGAGTCCTTAATCTGTCCCTGAAAACAATGCAAACTCAAGTAAATGAAATGACTGTGATTCATACATTCGTCAATACAGTGCATTTCTTTGCGGTCATTAGTAAACATGGCACATGGGGGACACATAAAGAAAAAGGACTCAACTTTGGTGTGTTGCATCGTGGGTAACGTGGCCTCAGTGTTGTGGTGCGGGTTCTCTTTAAACCAGACAGTGTGTCGTTTATGAAAGGTAGAAAAGATTCAGTCATTTTTGTTCTTTTGTCAAACTCAATCTGGCATTATTCTCATGTGGAGGAGAAAGATAAGTGATTGGAGCAGACAGACTGAGTCAGGTTAGACCTCAGAGTGCCAGATCCAATCACTTCCTATCGTTTCAGCCCATCTGTTTGGTCTGCTGTGGACTTGTGGACTCCCTGGGTCCCTCACAGCTTCACACTGTGGTTACTGCACAGAATCAGACCAAAGACACACACGGGACATCTGGGTACTTTCTGGGTTACAGTTATTAACCCTGCCACCTGTTGGCACTCCAGATAGCTTACTCCCGGTTGGCAGAAGGAAGTCGGACAGGTGAAGGTCCATTTGGTTGTTTTGGTGCAGTAAGAGTTTGAATACAAGTCAGGAATGAGTTTTTCCAGATAAACAACTGTGCTTTGAAATGTAGGTACAGTGTGGACGCTGCAGCTCAATGTTGAGTAGAATTGACCTTGACATGACATGTAATAATGACTGCACTGTGAGGCAGTCTGGAGCTAATTTCTTGTGACAGTGGGACCCTTGTTGTGGCGCTGGGAGCTGAAAGTTTGATGATGTGAGACAGGAATGGTGTTTTTTTTGATGGATGTACTGATAATGACAAATGCATAACCTTTGTGGGTCAGAGTGTATCTCTACAGAATACAATCTAACCTTTTTTGTTTTGTTTTAAAGTTCAATAATGCACGGGAAATCAAAGAAAAGTACTTAAAACAATGTAAGACAAGTAATACAATGTGCACCTTTGGGTTGAGGTCATGCTCGTGATTTGACAACATGAATACATCATGTGAAATCCGATGCTCTTTGCAGTAGATCAATGACTAAATATAAAGCTGCAACTTGGATGAAACAGTGATATTGTCATAGTTGGAACGGAGCAGAGTGGCAGAGTATTTAAGATTTAGAGGCATGTTCTTCGTCTGCAGAGATTAGACCACCATTAGCTGCAGAATTTAAGAAGTGCCGTGACCAATGCACATGTACACAGAGTGAGAGAGAGCAGCAGTGGAAACTTCCATCCGGCCTGCAGTCACAAGTGATACAATACAGTGGTGCTCAAAAGTTTACATACACATGCTTAAGTTGACTAAAAAGAGGAATAAAAAAATCATGTTTTGGAAATTTATTTTAATACCTAAATTAAAAAATGAGGTAAAATCCAACCTTTAAGGACACCAATTTTCTTTGTGAATGAATAACGATAAATAAATTCTTATTTAAAAGGCAGTACATATTAAATCCCATAGAGGCAGATTTTTTAGAGCCTGATTCAGGATTATATCCTGATAAAGTTCCTTGGCCTTTAGAATTAAATAGCCCCACATCATCACATACTCTTCACCATGCTTAGAGATAGGCATGATACTTTCTATAAAATCATCTCTCAATGCAAATCAAACCAGGTATTAGTCTAACTGAAATAAAACCATGCCTATCTCTAAGCATGGTGAAGAGTATGTGATGATGTGGGGCTATTTTAATTCTAAAGGCCAAGGAACTTTATCAGGATGCATAATATCCTGAATCCAGGAAATAACTGTCCTTTAATAAAAAAATCTGCCTGCTCTATGGGAATTTAACATAGGTATGTATACTTATGACCCCTGTATTTTAAATAAGAACATTTATTTATTTACAAGTATGTAAACTTTTGAGCACCACTGTAAGTGCTACTACTGCAACTTTACTTTGATCAGGAAGCTGAGTTTGTCTTGCATCATATGTGTTGTTAACCGGTTGGTTTCAGGGCTGTGCATTGAATACTTTTTTGGCGCTGACCGAAATGTGTCTGTAAGCAATATCATAGACTGTTAAGTACTGAAAGCTGGCACCGAATGTGTGGCCAGATTTGGAAGCTTGTTTACTTATTCTGTGAGCACTTTGTGATTTAAATAATAATTGTGCCAATTTCAGATGACTAGCTCTTGTACAACTGCTTATATTTATACAACATTTAACATTAGTGTGGCTTATTCTGTTAAATTAAAGGAAAACTTTACTGGTTGCCTAGCAACCTCACAGTGATAAGACACCAGGAAGCCACTGTGCAGGGCCAAGAAAAGAACTTGTACATAAACCCCTGTATAACCACAACTTGTGGTTTTTAAAGACTAAACAAAGGAAATATATAACGTGTTAGTAGTTGTGGTGTAGTTACCGATGTCTACCAAAGTGTTGTCCCCAGTGAAACATCACCTTGAACATGTCTCTCCTCTCAGTGCTGAGCACTTGGACTGGTGGCTGCGGGACTTGTGCAAACTGATCAAATCATACGGACACAAAACCTGCTACAGCAGCTATAGCCACCATTACGAATAAAAGGACATCTGTTATCTTATTCAATTCAATTTTATTTATATAGCGCTAAATCACAACAACAGTTATCTCTTTGCGCTTTTCATAAAAGAGCTGGTCTAGACCGTACTCTGTGATGTTATTTACAGAAACCCAACAGTTCCCACCAAGAGCAAGCACTAGGCGACAGAGGCAAGGAAAAACTTCCTTTAAGAGGCAGAAACCTCGAGCAGAACCATGGCTCAGGGTGGGCAGTCATCTGCGACCGGTTGGGGGTGAGAGAAAGAGAGAGAGACAGAGAGACGGAGACAGAGAGAGACATGGAGAATTGCAGCAGAGGGTGTCGAGCAGGAACATGGAGGCAGCAGGTGACTCCAACCACAGATCCAGAGCCAGAAACATTAGGAGGAGAGGGCAAGACTCTGGGGGTGAGAGAGCACAAGACTCCGGGAAAGGGAAGAAGTCAAGTTAGTAACATCTTATCAGTCCTGACATACTTTTGCCAAAAATGAGTGCGTTTCATAGACTGTAAAAAAATAGGTTTTGCTTTAAAATCCCAATACTGGGCTCAGTGGTCGGTCAGTGACCGTCAGCCATCGGCCTAGCGTAAATGGTAGGTCGATAAATATAGCTGTTTCCCCCTATTTCCAGGCTATCTTCTAAGTTTACTAGCTGCTGGCTGGCTGTAGCTTCATATTTAACAGAGAAATATTAGAATGTGAAATACCAAATGAAAAAAATATACAATTTTTTAAATATTTTGTAGTCTTTTTTTTTTAATTTCTCAAAGTGAGGTATCAAAAGGTCTGTGCTAATATTAGTATGAAACTTGAAAAGGAAACTCATCCCCATACATGGTTTGTGCCTTTAGGCCATTTGACTGATGCTGTCTAGTACATTTTATTTTAGCATTCGGATTAATACAAATACTGTATTTTGCATTGCATCAATCTGCCAGAGTAAATCTTTCCGAGTTTAAATGTATTTCCTCCTGCTTCTTATCCTGAAGCGTGTTTGTAATCTATTTCTGTCTCTCTGCTAGTGCAGTGTCCCACTGTTATGCTAGAGGCAATGTAATTCACAACAGTAACATACGTGAATGGATCAGTTGGGGCTTCAATAGTATAAGCTGGCTTTGTCAGCCATGGAAATGAGAACTCATTAAGTTATCCAAACAACCCCCCAGCAGAGCCTGTCTGTACAGTAACTGTCAACGGTCTTTCTACTAGAATGGAGAGCGCACACATATCCTTCATCTGCTCTGGCAGAATAAATTATCATCAAGAATATGCAAATCGGAGGGTAACAATTCTCTCCAACCCCTCAAATATCCACTGGATCATTTCTTCATAACAGCAGGGGAGGGACATTAAATACTGAAGTATGTTTGGTAAAATATTGTGGTTCACACATTCAGGAATTTAACAATTGAACCAAAAGGAAGCTTCTTACAGTTATGAATTAGCAGATGAGCAGATGGTTTTGGAATATGTGTTTACTCCAGAGAAGCTTAGTTTTGCAGCGTGGGGTCCTCTCTAATGCCATCCTCAGATATTTATTACCTAGCGACATAAATGGCTTGAGTGGCTTAATCCCACATGCCAGGAGGACTTTGGTTAAATAGCGCCCCGTCCTGAGGAATTATTAACGCTATGTGGGTAAGCTTGATAAAATGGCATGGTGATAAGCTGATGTGTAGCCCGGAGGACCAAAGTCTCTGCATTCCTCTCCACTCCCTTAGAATGTCCAGGCTGCCCCTCTGGTCATGTGGTTGTTCCTCATACAGCAGAGTTCACAGGACCTAAACATTAATCTCCCTCTTGTCTCTTTCCCCAGATCCGCCGTGGTGTCTGGTATGCAGCCATGTGTCTCCCTTCACTGGCTGCACAGAGGAGGAGGAAGAGCTTGTATATTCCTGCTGTGGCTCCATCCAGCCTGATTCACTTTATTAGTCTGCGGCCTCTTTCCACCTGATCTGTTTACTCGTACTTCTTGTGTAACTTTCCCATGCAGCTACTAGCCTGAGCTGGACTTGTTGCCATGTATACTGCAGTGGGGGCCTCACAATCTCTATATAACATGCAAATCACAGCCAGGAAGCGGGCCGATAGCATAGATGTGTGCTCTGCCTAACCTCTCCAGACTTTTCTCTTTCCACCTCCTGGGGCCAGTCTGCTAACTTTATCGGCCCTGCACTGCTCAACTGACCCACTCCATTATCAGATATGTGTTTCATCTTGCCACTAGAGTGCCAGTTAACAGACTCCGTGAGGACTTATTAGTGTCTCTCACTGACATCTTGTTTTAAAGTCAACAGAAAAGAAATTCAGCTTGTCCTTTTGTTGTGGTTTTTCTCCCCTCCTGACACTGAGCGTTTACTCAGGTGTAATTTATTTAGACTGCTGATAGACTGAATTACACCTTTTGCTATGCTCAGTGTATGGGGAAGGAGAGAAGACATTTGGGGAAGTGTATGATTTTGTGCACAAAAACAATCTTTCTGTCTGTATTTTTAGACTTTGGACTCGGTCTTCCCTCAATTTTGGTAAGCTAAATTTGTATCTTCCTCCTTGACTTAAAATATACGCTCACAAGAGAGAATGTGGCCCATTAAGGCCCAAGAAGATACTTTTCTGTTTCAAGATGTTATTTCAGGCTATGATTTTGTCATTTTTTGTGTGTATTTTGTGTCTCAGGGTTATGTATAGTTTTGCCTGTATTTGTTCAAGGAAGTGTAACGTTTTCTAATGTTTTCTGTCTTTTTTTGTGTGTGAATTTACTATTTTGTGATAAACAGTTTCACAGAGCTCTTTCATTTAAGAATACATTGTTTTGCCAATTGTAAATGTATGATTACAGTTAATAGCAGTGGTCATATTTAAAACATATGTTTCCAAAACCTGAATAGCTAACCTTCGTGTCATTCTGGATTTAGATAACAAAAGCTAAGTGTGTCCAAAGTAGTTAAGAAATACTTTGTAGCTATAATGTTATTTTTTTCATTTGATATTTCATGATCTTTAATGGAAGTTTTGTGTGTGTATAGTTTATATATTTTCTTTGTAATGAATTTGTAGAAGCCTTTGATTTGCACATTTTGTACAAAGACATCTCTTAATGGTCTTAATTTTGTATCTTTGTCTTAACCCAGCTTGGGTAGTGTGAATAATCAAAAGTGTTTTTGTAGCAAATTATCAAGTTGTTTCTGTTTGAACAAAACCTTTTACTCTGTGTGGAAGTCTGCAGTTTTCCAATATATCAAATACACTGATATATTAAGCTATTACTGATATACCACCACACTTCATGTTCAACAGCCCATAACTGGTCAATAAATATCCTCTCGTTGAAACCATATTTTCCGATGTTTGTCCTCTTGTTTTCTAGGGAATGACTGGAATTCAGCAGCTGTGTCATTAAAACAGCGTGGGCAGCCATATAATCACACAGGTACACTTAACGTGCCTGGAATAGTTTCCAAACGCAGGTTAGGAGTGGTTTTGGTATTCACCAGGAACATCCATCTCCTTCCTCCTGTCTGTGTGCATTTAAGACTCAATGAGATGAACAGTCCATGCTCTGTCTCTTATAATATCCCACCACCCCCCACTGAAGTGTAGTGGGGGAAAAAAAGTACAGTACTAGTCAATGTACTTTCCAGCACTGCTCACATGTAAGATGTGCACACACATTATAAGCCTCAAACCTGGAAGAATGTGCTAATGGCGCATAGTTTAAGTCAGGTGATGCGCCTCCATACCTTTCATTCTGCAGTGGCCAGGTTTACGTGAGAAAGACCAGATTGGGCGTTGCATGGAAAGAAGTCTGGTTGGCACATTTGCACAGAGCGGCAAGGAGGAGAACCAGAGAGGAATGTAGCCATGCTCAGGTTCAGGGAGGCAGCTCTGAATGTTCTGCCTGCAGGCTCCGAGTTTGAAGATGTTTGTGACGTCTTAGCTCCTGAGCTGTGGTATTTAAACAATCCAGCTCCAATTTGAAATGAGACATCACTTGATGGCTGTTTCTTTTAGTAGTTTGTGGTATTCTTTAACTTTCAAATTCTTTTTTTTTTATTTCTAAGTAAAGGGTTGTCAGAGCATCTGTCCCTCGGAATCCCTGGCAACAGATGATTTAAACCCCAAGTAGAAAAAACTTTAAGCTCTGACAATCAAATCAATAGAGAAAATGTGGATATAAATCCTAAATTATCACTTAAAAATAACCTGTCGCATGAACTTTCTCTGATTAAAAGGGGGGCCTACACATTTCATAAATATTTTTGGGTGTAGAGATGACCACTGTTATTGTTTTTGGAAGTTGACATTCTGTTCTTAATCCTTTGGGAAATCAACATTTTTTCACAATTTTGAGACATTTTAAAGCTTAGTCGACAATAAAAAACAACCGTTAGTTGCAGGCCTACGCAAGATGGTCTAAACAAGCTCACATTCCCTGTTAGTAGGTGAACTATTTAATACTTGGTTAATTAATTAGTTAATTCTTTAAAAGCTCTGGTAAAAAAAACTCTAAATGGACTTTGAGTTCAGGTTTTTTGTACCACAAATATATATCACAAGGACTCCTATCAATAATAGTGTAATGTTAATATGGTTAAACACTTGGGTTACTCTTTACTTGACGGTATCTACCTGAGAGTGACACGACACTGTCATGAACGTGTCAAAACCATTATAAACAAGTCATAATCGTTTATGACATAGTGTTTCTTTTAGTAAATGTCATTCTGTTTTGTAATGAAATGTTATGGTTAGGGTTCATGAGTCATGACAGTGTCGTGTTCATAATAATGTCACTCTTATGTAGATACCTTCAAGTAAAGTGTTACCAAAACTCCTTTCTGTCAACACTTAAACACGTTGTATTTGAGAACATGTTTCATGGCTGTTTTATCCTCACAACTCATCACCATTTCCTCCTGCCACTCTGCTTGGGTGGAGATAAGACGAGTTACCTTGAGGATGGTCGAGGAAGCAAATATCAGTGTGCGAATTTGTGTGTATACAGTAAATGTGTGTGGCTGCGGCAGACGGTAAGAGTGAAATGAAATGCTGGAGAGAGACACGCTGGAAAACATCCTACCAAATGTTTTCCAAGTTGTTTGCAAGTTCTGAGTGATTTGAATATCACAAGATTTTTGTCCTCATATGTCGATTGCTGTAACATCCTGTTCTAATTTAAAGCTGGGGTGTTATGTTATAAATGCAGAAAATATTCCATTACAAAGGCTTTGCACTCCATAGACACTAAATAAATGGCTATGAATTACATGATTTGTCAATGAAATTACATCAAATCTTTAGGGGATGCCCTAAAACAACCATGTCAGTGACATAATGCAACACCATTGTTATATCTCCAACCGAAAAAATCTTCAAAGGCCTGTTGTTAATTGGATGTAAGCAAGAGGCGGCTTCAAAAAAATCCCCTTCTGCAGCCATGACGTCATGTCTGTAATAGGCAAGGGCCAGTCAAGCATGTGGACATGTTTGTGCCTGAATGGGTACAATGATGCATCGAAGGTCAATTTATGGATTTTTAAATACAATGCAGACATGCATAAAAAGATGAAACACCCTCTCTCAAAAGAGGACCTGGCACTGGACAGCAGGATGAGCAGGCCGGTCAATGGCTCCTATTGTCATGCAAAATGGGCTAACTGAGCGATTTCAAACAGATCTTGCGACAACACAATTAAACCATGGTGAATAAATAGCGATTTGAAAGTCGGCTGGACACAAAAGAACCTCAGAGACCGCCAAAACAGAAGACCAGAGGAGAAGAAAGAGGACAAGCTGTCATAACAATCTGGATCAAAAAATATTTAGGGTCTCTATGCGTGTGTGCGTGCATGTGCATATGAATTTATGCTTAATGTTAGTGTAAATGTGTGTGTGTGTGTGAGAGTGAAGTGGGGGAGGGGCACATCTTCTTGTTAACCAATAAGAAAGGAGGCAGTGAGGTGGAACCGACAGGAACGTTGCACTCTGCCTCTCCACCCAAATATTGGTGTGTGTCTGCTGGCCTGAGACCCCCAGCTGGGGCCTCCACCTACTCTGGATGTGGGGACAAAGACGCCTTGATGAAACCAGAATCAATCTTCTCTCACCTTCCCAAGGGGGCCTAGAAAATGCCCCTGCTGTCCGGCTTTGTAAACCCCACAGCCAAAGGGCAGATCAATATGTACCTTCTGTCAGAAACAGATCTGATCAAACAGATCTGCAAAAACACTGCATTTACTTCATTATATCAAGAGAAGCACAGTCTACTGAATTTTTCACATTTGTGAAATACGTTTTAGAGTGTGTGTGTGTGTGTGTGTGTGTGTGTGTGTGTGTGTGTGTGTGTGTGTGTGTGTGTGTGTGTGTGTGTGTGTGTGCGTGTGTGTACTTGCGGTGTGTGTCCTACACATAAACACATATGGAGAGAGGGAGGTGAAGGTGAAATTGAAATACCTACAGAAAATACTTTGCACATCTACAACGTGAGACAGGAGGGGGCACAAATTGAAATTCAACCGGGAGCCACAGCTTCAAAAACTGTGAACTGGCTGAGGAGACTCTTTCACAGTCACTCTTGCATAAATGTCCCTTACTGCAAATCTCTCTAAGTAAACATCTTCCTCTCCCATATTTTCCTCTCTCTCTCTTTCAAAATGTGTTTGTTTCATTAACGTTGATTTCATTAAGAAAGACACAACAAGCCTGACCTTCTTTGTGTCTATTGTGGGCATCTCTGCTGGCAGCAGTTTTGAGGTTTCAGAGCCGACTGGGTAAGCAAATGAGGAGTAAACAATGTGTGAGACAGATAGACAGCCAGTCAGACAGCCTAACCACTGGAGCGCATGCAGGGGATGCCTTGTCCCTGCTGTCTGAGCAGGAAGTGTGTGTGTGTGTGTGTGTGTGTGTGTGTGTGTGTGTGTGTGTGTGTGTGTGTGTGTGTGTGTGTGTGTGTGTGTGTGTGTGTACACCATACTGATTTTTCCAACATCCATACTATGACTTTTGTGATCACTTTTTTCACCATACTAAGTTATTAGTTTTTTCAACTAGAATTCTTTGGTGGCATACAGGCTCGGTGGTTAGCACCGCTGCCAATAGGCAACACTGCAGACTCAGACCCAGGTGTGACACCCAGTCCCGTCTAAACCTTTTCATGATGTTTCTTTTGACATACAATGCTAGGATTTTTTCTGACATACTACACTTTGACTTTTCAATGGCTTTTTTGAACATAATAGACTATGACTTTTTTTCAACATTTTATACTACGACTTTTTTCATCTCTTTATTCCGACATACTATATTTTGACTATGATTTTCTTTTTAGATATTCTATACTATGACTTCGACATACTATACTTAGACCTTTTTCAACATACTATACTAGGACTTATTTATCACTTTTTTTGAACATACTATACTATGAGTTTTTTGAGATTCTATATTATGGATTGGCTTTTATCACTGTTTTCGACATACTATAGTATGACTTTTTTCAACATACTATACTATGACTTGTTATCACTTTTTTCAACATACTATACTATGACTTTTTTCAAATTACTATACTATGACTTTTTCAACATACTATACTATGACTTTTTTAACATACTATACCATGACTTGTTATCACTTTTTTGAACATACTATACCATGACTTTTTTCAACATACGTATCACTTATCACTTTTTTTGACATACTACACTATGACTTTTTCAAGATTCTATATTATGGCTTTTTTAAAACATACTATACTATGACTTATTTATCACTTTTTTAACATACTATACTTTGACTTTTTTGAGATTCTATATTATGGCTTTTATCACTGTTTTCAACATACTATAGTATGACTTTTTCATAATTTTTTCAACATACTATACTATGACTTTTTAGCATACCATACTATGACTTTTTTCAACATACTATACTATGACTTTTTTCAACATTCTGTACTATGACTTGTTATCACTTTTTTCAACATACTATACAAGACTTTTTCAGCATACTCTAACTTCTTTTCAACATACTATACTATGACTTTTTCAACATACTATACTATGACTTTTTCAACATACTATACTATGACTTTTTTCAACATTCTATACTATGACTTGTTATCACTTTTTTCAACATACTATACTATGACTTTTTCAAATTACTATACTATGACTTTTTCAACATACTATACTATGACTTTTTTTTAACATACTATACCATGACTTGTTATCACTTTTTTAAACATACTATACCATGACTTTTTTCAACATACGTATGACTTATCACTTTTTTTGACATACTACACTATGACTTTTTCGAGATTCTATATTATGGCTTTTTTAAACATACTATACTATGACTTATTTATCACTTTTTTTTAACATACTATACTTTGACTTTTTTGAGATTCTATATTATGGCTTTTATCACTGTTTTTGACATACTATAGTATGACTTTTCAGCATACTATGACTTTTTCAACATACTATACTATGACTTTTTCAGCATACTATACTATAACTTTTTTTCAACATACTATACCATGACTTATCCCTTTTTCAACATTCTATACTATGACTTATTTATCACTTTTTTTTGACATACTATACTATGACTTTTTTTGAGATTCTATATTATGGCTTTTATCACTGTTCTCGACATACTATACTATGACTTTTTCAGCATACTATGACTTTTTTTGACATTCTATACTATGGCTTTTTTGGACATACCATATTATGACTTTTTTTTCAACATACTATACT
The DNA here is from genome assembly GCA_013375575.1 of Percina caprodes. Classification (NCBI taxonomy): domain Eukaryota; kingdom Metazoa; phylum Chordata; class Actinopteri; order Perciformes; family Percidae; genus Percina; species Percina caprodes. Next base: position 8,709,771 of record JABXJD010000004.1, read on the forward strand.
ATCACTTTTTCAACATACTATACTATCACTTTTTCAGCATACTATACTATGACTTGTTATCACTTTTTTCAACATACTATACTATGACTTGTTATAACTTTTTTCAACATACTATACTTTGACTTTTTTCCAACATACGTATGACTTATCACTTTTTTTGACATACTACACTATGACTTTTTCAAGATTCTATATTATGGCTTTTTTTAAACATGCTATACTATGATTTATTTATCACTTTTTTTAACATACTATACTATGACTTGTTATCACTTTTTTCAACATACTATACTTTGACTTTTTTCCAACATACGTATGACTTATCACTTTTTTTGACACTATGACTTTTTCAAGATTCTATATAATGGCTTTTTTTAAACATACTATACTTTGACTTTTTTGAGATTCTATATTATGGCTTTTATCACTGTTTTCGACATACTATACTATCACTTTTTCAGCATACTATACTATGACTTGTTATCACTTTTTTCAGCATACTATACTATGACTTGTTATCACTTTTTTCAGCATACTATACTATGACTTGTTATCACTTTTTTCAGCATACTATACTATGACTTGTTATCACTTTTTTCAACATACTATACTTTGACTTTTTTCCAACATACGTATGACATCACTTTTTTTGACATACTACACTATGACTTTTTCAAGATTCTATATTATGGCTTTTTTTAAACATACTATACTATGACTTATTTATCACTTTTTTTTAACATACTATGCTACAACTTTTTCGACATACTATACTATGACCTTTTTTCATCACTTTTTTTGACACACTATACTGTGACTTTTCCAACATTCAGTACTATTTTTTTCCCATACTGTTTTTTCTTTTTCTTTTTTTATTAATATGCTATACTATTAATCTTTTCAACATTAATTATTTGTTGGCTTAGTGGTTAGCATTGATGCCAATAGGCAACAAGCAAGCAGTCCCTGCAATAGACCGTCACCATGACGTTTTTCATGACTATTTTATGACATGCCATACTATGACTTTTTACGTTAATTTTTTTTATTCATCTTTGTATATGGTATGGTTTGATACTATGAGCTTAAATTAAGGAGGCAGATAGAAATAGGCAAATTGAAAGGCAAAATAGAGGCAGACTGTTTTTGTACACTTGGTCCAACAATTTCTCTTTCTCTCTCTCTCTCTCTCTCTCTTCTCTCTCTCTCTCTCTCTCTCTCTCTCTCTCTGTTAAAGCCACAAATCTTCACTGCATAGAAACTCAAAAATAGAAGCAGTGAAATTAATATGGTGGAGAAAGAGAGAGACAGAGAGAAAGAGAGACAGAGAGAAAAATGTGAGCATTGTAACAGGAGAGCGCTTTTAGACTGGCCAGGATTCAGCCACAGTAATAGCTGTTTACACAATGGAATAATTACCCATTAAATTGCAGGGAGGAGTGAGGAGAGAAGATGTGACAGTCAGAGAGTAAATTGTTCAGCATTCAGGTCTTTAATGAGCTCAGTTCTGTGCTTGATTTCTTGTACTTGCACTCAAGCCCAAACATGCAAACACACATCTAACAATTTTACTGCTATTTGCCTGCAGATTCAAATTCCATGTTGCCTATAGTAATGACAAGAAAGCTTGTTTTCTCTTCCTGTTGATGAGCCAATCTTTGATTAGTGTTGGAAAGTAAAGTAAGTTTATTTACTCAAGTTGTGCACTTAAGTGCAATTTTGAGGTACTTAAGTACAGTGATTATTTAATTTAACGTATTTAATTTTTCCGAAATGACCGAAAATACTAATTTATGTACTTCTTTTCTGCCCCATTATTCATATCACGACTCCCCAGATTTATCTTGAGATCCTTTGCATGGAGCCCAAGCCCTATACACTGGACAGAACTAATTGCATGTAGGTAAAAGCTCCACCTTAATTAACTACAATAATAAAATGCTAATTACGCATGGATGAATTAATAATCTAATAATATCATACTTTGATACTTTAAGTACATTTTTGCTAATGATAGCCTACTGCAGTAGAATTTTAAAGGAAGGATTTTCTCTTAACGGAGTATTAAGGACAGGATCTCTGTACTTCTTCAACCTCTACTCAAGATTTCAGGAATATGAAGTTGAATGCCTCTCTGAATGGCATTATTAAGATGCATCTCCCCGACCATATTTTTCTCCCGCTTACAAACAGAGGTGGGAGGACCATCTGAAATATGCACCTTGGTAGAATAGCCACACAAAGTCACAAAGTCAAAGTCAACACATGCAGTTTTATACACAGTAAAAGCACACAGAGGCTCCATCCACTGACCGTAGCAGATGAACAACAACTGTTGTCAGAGCAGAGACCAGCGGACATTCTAAGCAAGCATGGTATACTTGGATTAATGCTGTACATAAATTCTCTTCCTCTTTGTCACAAAGACACAGGAAAGCCCTTTGTGTTTTTTTGAAGGAACTGAGATGTTTTATATATAATTGACATTTCCTTTGACTCTCATTAATAAAACAGATCAATTCCCAGTTGGCCTCACTGCGAGGCTCAAGAAGAGGGTTCCCGAAGGTTGGGGTAGAATGAAGGGGTTCGATATGCTGCCTGAGGTCACACACACACACACACGCACACACACACACGCGCACACACACACACACATACACACACAGTTACAAAACCCCCTTGCTTCCCTAATCAAAAGCCCCTTTCCGCTTGGAGAGAGAAGAACTTCAAAAGCTTCATCCACAGCCACACTCCAGCTTTACAGCCTGAAGCTAGAGTGTGGCAGATGTAAACCCGCCCTATGGCACATACACACACACACTCACAGAAAGATACACCAAACAGAATTATGAAAATAAGCCACGTGTGGGTGTGTGCATGTGGCAACCCCCTTCTGTTGCACCGTGTCCGGCTGACCACTTTGGATGAGATGTGACACTGAGGATGAATAATACAATAGAGAGATACTCGGACGTGTCAGCAGCATCTGTCTCTGTCTGGGGCTGACGTGTGTCGTCCTCCCTCCTCATTCAGAGCAGGGAGCAGGGGCTTATACAAAACTAATGAAGCAGACACACGCTGTATTAACACACACTCTCATGCATGCACGCACACATATAGAGACTCACAAAGAGTGCAGCTCTGACTGAAAGAGGGGTGCAATGTGGTCACACCATGACTAGCATCTCGCGTCTCAGATTCCTCAAATTCCCCAAAGAGCCTCACTCTGCTTTTGATACACAAAAATGAGATCTCAGTGAAGAGGAATGGGTCAGCAGAGGTGGGTCACTGCAAAAACTTGCAAGCAAGACCAAAACACTGAATGATGTATGATAGTGAAAAGCTGGTTATTGCTGGGTGTATTGTTCAGAGCTGTAAGTGAACAGAAGTGGAGCTTGTTGTCCTTTTCAAAGAAGGCAATGGCCTGACCGCTGTGCTCCCATTGACAGACGCTGTTTCCCAGAGGGCCGAGGGAAGGATTATTAAAAGAAGAAGAGGAGGAATGGGTAACAGATATAAAGAACAGAGATGCAGGCGGAAGAGATATTATTTGAACAATAGTGCAGTCTTTCTTTATTTGTGGTGGAACAGGTTCTTGTGCAAGTCACAGGAGATGACAGCTCTTTCATTGGAGCTTGTGTCACATTATCATATTATCCTACTTAATGCACTTCAACACTCTGCCAAGAATCTCTGACATGTTAATGGTCTGAAATAAGACCAATGGATTAAAAAGATTCATGCAGTTTGTGTGTTTGGATGGGTGTGTGTTTACAGTGTGTTGTGCATGTGTGTGCACACACCAGAGTGATTAAACTGGGTTGGCAAATGGTTTATCCTGTGTTGCGTAAGTTTCTTTCTCAGAAGTGATGAGAACCTCAGCAGACGACTGAAGGCTGAAACTGTGAATAAAGTCAAGAGGTGATTTAGAGGCGCTCTGCATTCAGTGTTATCTGGCAAGAGAGAAACACACCACTTTTAATCTGTATCTGATCACTCCTTCAATTGAACATCACACCTAGCTGAGTTTGGCTGCAGTATTTCTTTATATTCTTTTTATTATAGAATTTTTATTTCACCATTTTAGTTAGTTAGTGGTTACTTTATATTAGGGATCTTCAACAGGGGTCTGGGACCTATGGGCAGTACTCAGAGCATGCCTGTTACCAAACAGTAGACAGTATGGAGTCATTCAGCAATTCAGCAGTTCAAAGAACTTTTTTTCTGTCCTGTTTGTTGAGTTTGTAAATCATATCAACACATCTGTGTTTAATGGTAGCACCTAGTTAAATAAAGAAGTCTTAAAATTATTTCTTTCTGCACGCTGGCACACACATCCACCCAGCTTAGTCTCATTCTGGTGTTTGGTGTTGCGGCAGTTAGTGGCCTTTTGCTCCTTTGGCAGCATCTTTCCGTCTCAACCCCCCCCCTCCATCAACAGCGGCCAGACAGCCACCCAACCCTGCCAGCTCTGGTGGGAGGCTGGCGACTGCTCTGTTCCAGCTCCTAAATCAGAGAGGCTGTGTTTAGATCCCCCCTGTAGAGCGGCACTACACTTGTGATGAGCTCTGCTGTGCTCCACTCTTGCAAGATTAAAAAGAAGTGCTGAGGAAGCTGTATGCAGTTATTCTCAGCCGTTTGTCCATTTCGACCAGTCTGTCCTATTTTTCTTAAAAACCTTCTCCCATTTCTCCTTCATCAGCTAATATCACATTTGAGAAAAAGGAACAAAGAGTGTTGTGGTGGTTCTTGCAAAAGCACTCAAGGAAAATAGTAAAGAGCACACAGATAAAATACACAAAACCATCTTATTTAGACAGAGAAAGCAACTTTTCTCTGCTTTTGATGACATTGAAAGGCTTGTACTGGAGTGAAGTGCACAACCTCAGGCTGCATTATTCGAAAGCGAAAAAAAAAAACAATACTCGAAGAGTTCCTAAAAATAATACAGGGAGGTTTAAGTGCACCATCAACAAAAGTGCATCTTCTTTACCTGATATAGTGAGACCCTAAAGCTTCCTTTTACTCACTTTAGAGTCACTTCACATGGCTGGCTGGTTTAAAAGGCCTCCTTCAGGCCTTTTGTTCCTTTTACTCCAGATTTATAGTGTTTTCCACTTCTAATGCCGATTTTCTTAAAAGCAATGCTAATTTTTCCTAATGTACTTTCAGAAACAACTTTCATGATGCTAAGACACTTTTACACAAAGCTTCTATTGGGTTTTTCCAGGGAAAAATGTAGCTACTTAATTTGCCCACATTTTCACATTCTGACATGAAGAGGGTTTTCCATGCTGGCTGCCAGGAGGCTATTTATCTTAGCACCACCAGCATTTGACTTTAGGTATAAAAAATGTGTGTGAGTGAGCATGTGTGAGTGTATAAGGAAAGGTCTTTCTACTTCTTTGAAAATACCACAGAGACCTCCCACACGGCATCAGCCTTGAGCAATACTGCATCCGGAAATACAGATGGAAAATGCTTAATATTGTGGGCACTCATCTATCAATGTTGATTATGGTACAAATTGTACCGTATAAAATTGTGAAGGGTGATCAACTAACTGCCATTTAGAGTACAGGAACTATATAAGAGGAATTCCTTCCTTTTTAAGGGAGTGTCGTAAATAAATAGTTTAACATTTTAAGAAATATACTCTTTTTTTTTTTCTTGCCAAGAGTTAGATAAGAAGATTGCCACCACTCTGATTTTTTAACAGTAAGTTACCGGCAGTTAGCTTAGCTTAAAGACTAAAACAGGTAGAAACAGCTAGCCTGGCTCTGTCCAAAGGTAACACCCTGCCCTGTCATGAAAAAGGCATTGCAATTTTATAGTCACAGCTAATTTATATGCTGTTTTCATGGATATTATATATTTCTATAGTTTAAATTAATGTTTGTTTGTATGGTAAAACAGACACCATAAGCCAGATTCCAATCTTAACTCAGTTTGACAAAGTATACTGCCGCTTTTTTGTAGCTCCAGCTTCAAATGGAAAGGGCAGAGTGGAGTCAATCTTGTTGTCTACTTGTGGCAAGAAATCAAATAAGCGTATTTCCCCTAACCCTTCCCAAACTATTCCTTTAATCCTAGACTAAACGTTGTTTTTTTATCAAATAATTTCTCTCCATGAAAACTGAGAAGGACACTTGAATTGAATGTGTTTACTCTTCTCTGGAACAAGCTGACCTATCACAATGCTGGCATTCATCACTTCCTGATGCAGTGTAATCAGCACACAGGCACATGGGAATAAAACTGGAATGACCAGACAGTCACCGGAGTACAGCTGACTGCAAAATGCAAATACTGTGAGTACAAAGAGCGAGTCAGCACAGAGCACACTTCCTGTATAATCCATCTTCCCCTTTCAATTCATGTGAGGCATCCCTTCTGGCAGAACAATAGCCATCCACCTGATCTGATTTCTACCTGGCAAAACCTCTCTCTGTGGGGGCCCACACAGAGACTTCCTTTGTTGATACAAGACGGAAGATTAGTTGAGTAGCCTGGAGGAACAATGATTCTTATTCATCGGAGCAAAACTATGAAGCAGACAGCATGGAATCAGTCTAAAGTGTTCATATCACACTTCACAATCCATGAGAAATAACTCTGGTCTGAGGATGACATATTGTATGTAACCAGCAACAGTTGTTTCAGGGCACAGACCTTTACTGTTCTGCTCTTCATCTATCACTGATAGCAGCTACAAACTGGAAAAATTCAAACCTTATCTTTTACCTTATCTTGGATAAACGTTAGTTTCCTAGAATATACCCTAGCCTGCCAGAGTCTAAAGCAAAGCAGCCTTGGCTGAGACATGTTTTCCTGCCAACTATCTTCCAGTAATCACCTTGGGTGTTAGCAAAGAGGAGAGCTATAGAGTCTGCTTTATGTCTTTTTAACAAGAGGATCCTCGTGTCAGCCAGGAGCAATGAAACAATAGATAAGCATAAGCCATGAAGCCCATTCCTTTATAACGTCACTTGCTAAACAGCAAGCAAGAGGTTGAGAAGGATGCACTCTTGTTTAAAAATGCAGCTGATGTAGGTTTTCAACCTGGGGGTCCTACCCTACAAAGGGTTACAAGGTAAATTGGAAGGGTTGCAGGACAGCAAAGCGGAAAACAACACATTTCTGACAGGCAACATTTTTATTTTTTAGTATGTTTCGTATAGCAATGGTAGCAACGTCGGTCAGTTCCACCACGTTGGCGCAGACTGAAATATCTCACATTCACGTGTGGCCTCTTATCAGAGGTATAATAATCAGACTTCTTTCAACAGATGACACATATAAAACTGATGACAAATTAATCAGAGACACTGCTTTATTCTGAGGGGTCCCATGCCAAAAAGGTTGCGAACCACTGAATTTGAATTGTGGTGATGCTCAATGGCCAGGCTGACCTCTTTTAAACGGCTCATTCCAACATACATGCTGCCAAAGTGCAGAGAAGCTGTTACATCTGAACGGAAGAGCAAAAACAAATATAAACCAACTGCTGACACAGAGTCTTTCAAACTAAGATTTGTCTCAGCGTTTTATGAGCCTGCAGGGAGGTTTGTCTGCACATCTGTCTCTCTGGAGCGTCTATTTGTTTAACTTTGTGGTGAAAATGTGCCTCCGAAACAGAATAACAACAGCCAAGACTCCTGACTTCATGCAAACTGCATTACATAAAATGCCTCGAAGCTGTAAGGCGGTTGAGTTGAGGATTAGAGACACTGCATGAGAGGGGAAGAGACAGGGAGACATGAAATGGGTAGAGCAGTGGAAGGAGACAGAAACAAAGAGTAAAATGCAACTTCCCTCCACAGGGGAAGCAGCCTGGAAAAATAATTGTTGAGAGGAGACAGAGGAAAGCCACTAATGACAGCAGACAATAAAAACTGGCCACTACTGTAGCGTCTTCCCAGCCAGAATGACAATAACGCAGGAACTGACAGCCCCGCTCTTAGCAAAGGCTGCAGTCGGATTGAACAGCCACAACCACAGCACCTGAAAATAGAGCTTTGTCTGGGAATAGACTGTTATTAGGTCTTCTAAACACTGTTACTGTACCTCCTAGACACTAAGGAATGGCCAGGGTGCTGGCTAATTAGGTGGTCAGACTTATTTTGACAGACACTGAATAGAAAGAAATCTAAATAATGAGGCAGAATTATATGTCACATGTGGTAGTTGTCAAGGGGGGAGAAAACAAATCCTTGTAAATACAAATTTTCTTGAATAGGTATCATTACATGCTTGCCTTTTGACTAAACAGCAATGATCCAAATATGCAGCAAACTAAACAATTGTTTTTTTGTCGACTGTGATTTAAAAACCCAAAAAAGACAGCAAATACAAAAATCATTTCATTCATTTATTACTAATCTCTCTCTAAGGCAGCGGTTTGTGTCCACAGGTCATTCTAACCTAACGTCTTGCAGTGAATAAAATAAAACGGTACAAAAATCAGTTTTGCTGTGTGCTACACACGTCATTAGATAGCTCTTGGTAAATAAAAAGTTCACAGACAATAATAAGCATTATAAACATTCATTTTCCCCTTCAAGTATGCTACTATCCAAAGTGACTAGTGTAAAGTCGGCCGAGGAAATAAAATATGTTCATGATTATTTACACATTACAGGTCCAATATGCCGAATGAGAGTGTATAAAAGGAAAATACACTGGAACCAAGTTTGTTAGAAATGTTTCCATTTTTGGTGACACACACACACCTTTAAAACAGATCAAAGAAGTTAAGCATTTCAGAACAGCAAAAGAACATTTAAGACTTGAATTGATCCAAACAGTGGCAGCAACAAGGCAGCATCCACCTCTTCTGTTGAGGTTCACTAAAAGTCAAGTAGGCTACATAGAGCAGAACCAAAGTATGGACTGAAATGGGAATGTCTTGAAAAGTCAAGCATGAAAAGGTCCTTTTTATTCTTGAGAAATTAGTCTGATAAAACAATCCCTATTCATGCTCCACTATTTTCTCGTCTGTGTTGGCCTTTAAGTCAAACATTTGGCTCAACTAAACTGATGAAGACAGTGTGATATGGTTGAAAGCTCTGGAGAAAAAAAGCTTGTAAGTGGACCTTAGGATTGTTTTGTCAGTCAGAAAAAAATATTTTTATTGGTTGGTGTATTTATTAGTTATACCAAGTATGTTCACAGGCATATTGATATCACATTGTTGTGGTGTTTAAGAAATGGTGCATATGAATGCAATATCTTCTACAACTGTATCAGATGAGCTCATATCCTGATAATGAAAACATCAGATGATATAGTTAGGATGTGACACTATAAATCTGAATACTGGCGAACTTCAACACCCCATTTGATTTACTGTTTGTGTGCTCTGCTTTTAACGTAATTATATGTGTATAAAGAGATATTTGTGATCTGGACATGAGGATGAAAAACAAACAGAAAACCCCAAAATGAGGCCTGAAGCAGGATATGAGTTGGACTGCAATGTGCTGTAAACACACGCTTTTATAAGTAGTAAGACTTTGTGGACGACCACACAACGAGCACAGTGTCGTTTATCCTTCATACAAGAGCACAGACAGGAACTCAGTCAGCCAAATGTGTCTTTGGTTTAACCAACTGAAACAAGCAGATGATTTTGTTTTTACAACTGCTACATAATCTTGGTGAAACATCACGCGTGAATCGCAGGAGAAAGACCTCAACTTCAATGCTACAACATCAACGCACATCAGGAGATTAAATATGCACACCTTCATTTTCAGTTCACTTAAAAACAACAGCAATGACCAATTGTGGTTTTAATTAAACTGCCACGAGTCTATCCAAGCAAGGCGTACCGTATTGTACACACACAGTATGTGTGTCTTTTAAGTATATGTTCACATATGCACAAACTAACTTTTGGCTGACTTTTGTATCTCGATGCACATCAAATATTTCTGTTTCTAATACAAGAATGTATAAGAGGGCAGCCGGTGCAGAAGATAACACATACAGTATGTACAACAATATACATAATATACACAAAGACTCAAGACAAACCTGCTCAAACTGTAGCTAGCTCAGAGACAAGCTTACTTAGACTAGGACAAAAAAGCTCTTCAAACATCTTTCCCCTCCAGAAACACAAAACACATTCATGTGTCCATTACTTCATGATTCAAAGGGTCGTCACATAAATATGTACACAGGGAGAGAACATGAATATGGATATTTCTTCTGTGAAGACAGGTAAAGCCTGAAATTTTAGCTGAAAGTCGTTTTTGCTGCCAGACCCCTGCACCCAATCACAGTACTGCTTTTCTGTCAGGCACAGCTTTCGAAAACATATCTTGTCAATCACACAAATCTTAAATTGTTTTTAAACTTCTTGAAAAATTAGGACTGAATGCATAAACTTTACATTGCCTCAATTTTCTGGCAACGTGTCCTGCAAGTCTCATTACATGTTTATGTTGTATATGAGGACAAATGTGAATTAAGAATATGATGCACCATATGAATGAAGCCACTTCAGAATATCTAAGACTGAGAGATATAAAACAGTGTTAATACTGTGCTCCAGTATACACATTTAGGCTTTCTGTCATTATTGACTTATCAGTTAATCTTAGCCATTTACATTTGGGAATAACACAGAGCCCCTACCCCCATTCTACTGGATCAACTAGTGCAAAATCATAAAGTTACATTTTCTATTAGTATGATGATGGAGCCTATAACCCCAAATTTTCTCTGTTCTCTGAAGCAGTTAAAAAGTTAATTTTGCCCTTAAAACATGCAGCATAAAATGTCTTGATTGTTCAGTAAACTCTGGTTCCACTAAAATGGCAACAGATGTGTTTTTCAAAGATGTTTCTCTTAAAAGGGATAGTTTTTGTGCAATGTAACAAACTCAGTAAGGCCTTTTTGATGTCTACAGGGTACAGTATTCTGAATGATGCAAAATTGAGTTTCCTGGATGTCTATGGGGTCATTAGCAGCTCTGTCAAAAGTTTGGGAAATATATAGACTTGAAAGCTAATTAAAAAACATAACATGTACAAATGTCTGTATTAAAGAAGTGAGCTTTCATCAATCAGCAAACCCACTTGCTGATAGAGCTTACAACCATGGTGGCAGAAACAAAAATGCTACTTAATGTTCCGATGAAATGGTGTTTAAAAAAAATAATTATGCAAGAAAAAGTACATGAGTTCACTGTAAAACTCATGTTTGAGAAGAGCTACAGCTAAGAAATGCAATAAAAGACTAAAAGTAGACCAATCTCACGTAACATGAAACTGTACAGACATAATAAAAAGGCATCCCTGAGTTTGTCTCACTCTGCACAATTTGGAAAACAGTAGAATTGGCTACAAGCTGAACTCTCCCTTAATTGAAATGAAGCATCATTACACAATAGCATGAAAAACAGTGCAGCCTTCCGTAATAAGCATGGTTAAGAACAACAAAATGAAATGAAAAATTAACCTTCACAATTTTGACAACTGTACACCCAAACAATTTCACATTTAGTCCGTAAAAGTTCATTCATTTATCTGGAATTGAGTATTTACACTGTGCAAATGAAAGTGTTCCTGTATTAAGAGTTGGATCATTTTAGGTTCCTGTTTAATCATTTCTTGTGGTTCTAGGTCCAGTAGAAGCAAACACTTAAGGCCAGGGCGCTATCACAGCACCTTTCATTTCTTCATGCTTCACTAACCAGTTTGACCAATCGGTTTTCTTTCACATTGTGAAATCCCCTTCAGCTCTCGCGGCAAAAGTCTTTGGATTAGTTTGACTTCATTTTAACCTTTTTATACACATCATAAGAAGTCGTTACTTTGCCAAAGGTCTCCTCATAATTGATGTCCTCTTGAGTTAAGAAACTAAAAATTAAATAAAAACAAACGGTGGCATCTTAAAAACAAAGATGGGGTAGCAGTGTTCAAATTTGAATAAAATGTTTTGTCTTCATGAGCCACTGAAGTGCTGACAAAGGCTCTGCCCTCTGTTATGGATTTTTGTACCATCTTTCCTTATTGATCCTCAATAACACTACACCTGCCCACACTAAACACACCATCAACATCACATTATCGCATGCCAGTGGCTCCTTGGAATGGGACGCATGGTTGATTTGGGACCACCAACCATCCCATAATTCTTGTCTTTTCTGTTGTTGTTGCAAACAGCGGTTGATCTGGGGGCACCAGAATGGACTTTAGAAGAAGATGACGTCCTCCTTATTGAGGTCTTCTGTGGCAATCTTGTAAGGTGGCGGCATGTTGTGGCTGTGAGTGAGCCCGGGAACATTTACCTGGACGTGGGCCTGGGCGTCCGGACTGAGGCCCTGCGGCTGCAGATGGGGCTGGAACTGAAGGGAGCCGGTGCTCTGTGAGAGGGGAGGGATGGTTGGAGGCTGGATGGAGGGCTGAGTATGGGACTGTGCAGGAGGCATGGGGGCCTTCTGAACATTTGAAGGGTGGGAGATGCTGATGGAGGAGGCGGGCTGGGTGTCTGGCCCAGCACTGTCTGGAGGACTGAGTTGATCTGTCAGAGACATACAAGAAAGGCTATTAGAGAACAAGGATTAGTCCAAAAATAGCATAAAAACTACCAGCTGAACATTTGTCATTTGTACCTGTCTATTATAGTTGGGCTTACTCAGCCTTACTGAAATCTATCCCTGAAATCCTGCCAGTGTTTCTTTGTCAGTGGTAATTGTTAGGGCACAGCATTAAACAGATTAAAATGTCTGTGTCAGCAGTACAGCCTGCCATTAATCACAGTGAAGCATTTGAAATTGATAGGTGTTTACACAGGGTGAGGCTGGGCATGAATGTAAGCTTTAGATAGGAACGTGATTGGGTGGGGTCCGGTTTGCCCAGGTGGAGAATGTGCATGTCTCATGTTTGTGTCTGTGGGAACCAAGTTTAATAATGCAGTAGGCAAAGGCAGACAGGAGGAGATTGTGTTTGTCCTGACAAAGCAAAGGAAGAAGTGTGTGCTCATAAATTTGTGTGTATTAAAAAAAAAAAAAAAGGTACCTGCATGGTGATGCAGTGGAAGAGACTGAGGAGGGGCTGACAGCGGGAGCTGCTGGTGGGGGCTGATAGAACGCTTGGCCTTGAGGGGGTTGTCGTCTCGGGCAGACAGCTTCAGCGGCAGCATCTGTTTCATATCCACCGAGGCTGAGAGGAGGGAGGATGAAAAGAAAAAGGGAGACAAACAGAGACAGAGGGTGATTTAATTGTAAAATTAGATTGCACTGGTAAACTAGAACAGCCTTGCCTATGTCGAACACTTTTTGATAAATCAGAGGGCTGACTCAATTTAGACAGCTAATGTGATCCTAATGAACCACGTAAATCATGCTTATCAGGTCAAGATCAGGCACAGATGGCTTGTATATTGATAGAAAGGTGAGTGCAACAAATAAACCTTAAAACTGAAAATACTGCACTGTTCTACATCACCTGCAAGTCATAAAGACATTTTTAAAAAGAGTGAATTGAATTTGCCCTCTGGGGATCAATAACTGTAGGGCTAGGTGATATGGAGAAAAATCAAATATCACAATATCTTTGACCAAATACCTTGATATCGATACTGCAACGATATTGTTGTATTGACTAAGGGTGCTTTCACAAAATATTTACACAATGTGATTTTTGATAATCAACAGTAATGTGGATATAATGACTAAGTGGGTAAAGGCCAATAATAGAACAGAACAGTCTGGTAAGTTAAAAAATTTATTTCAACTGTAATGGAGCCTTTAAAACCAGTAAAAAAAACAACATTTATGCCATATTACCATATTAAGATATCATAAATCTAAGACGATATCTAGTCTCATATTATGATATCGATATAATATTGATATATTGCCCAGCTCTAAATAAAGGTATATGTTATCTCTTATGATACTTTGAGGTTATTATGAATTGGAAACAGATAAAATAGAAAAGAAATTGCTCTCTCTTCTGTTGGTTCTTCTTCTGTCAGAGTAAGCATACGGAAGACGGTGCTTTCCTACCTACAAGCTATTCATTCACACTTCATGTGACATTACAGGATGATTAAAGGTGGAGTTGTGTATCCATTAAATATCAGTTACAAGACCGCCATACATGCAGTAGAGTTGCAACAATTAGTCGATTAATTGATAGTCAAAAAACAACTGTTGCGTTTGTATATTTGGTACGTTTTGAAAGAGCAACTCAACATCCATGAGCATGCCAGGGTTCAATGTCCAGAGGTTACCCTGTGACCACCTGGTATCAAGACTCTCCATAACCACAGCACCCCCTGTTGATTATGTAAACCTCCGTATCGAAACCCTTACCAGTGCTGTCAGTGCGATGTGAGGCTTTGCCAATCTTGCCTCCTTTCCCTTTGCCGCTGCTAAAGGCGGCCAGCTTTGTGGGGATCTGCTGCTGCACCCCCACCAGTTTGTGCTGCTGGTTGGTGGTGCTGAAGAGATGAAGGGGCACCTCAGTCTTCAGCGGCAGGGTGGAAGAGCTCGCCTCCCGCCGCAACATCACTTCAGGGCGCTCTTGATAGTCGGCTGGTGCAACAGACAGGCTGGCGCGCACCAGGGGCTTCTGAGGGAGGGGCAGGTCCAAGACAATGGGGGAGGTGTTGAGGCCAGAGGACATCAGGAGCTCCCCATTCAGACTGCCAGACAGAGGAGCCACCTAAAAGAAAAGAAGAATGGACATTTTTTCCTGAGAGGGGACTGAAGTCTTCTTTTTATTGTTGCAAAAGTCATTATATATACACACTACTTCAAATTCAGTATGTTCAGACGGTATGATCCGTATGATAGTAACTTCAGAAATGACAGCTTCCCAACTCTTCACTGTAATTATCCATATTTGTGGTCAGATTCAGTTTGGAATTGGGAGTTGTGGAACGTGTGTGTGTGTGTGTGTGTGTGTATGTATGTATAAGCAGCAGCCTGTTATGTATGACAGAATATTTCTGAAGAATAAAAAACCCAAAACAAAACTTAAAACAGCTTAATGTACACGCACACACAGATGCATACTATAAATCGACGCTGTGTCATTACAGAAACAAACTGTTGAGGAGCAGGGTATTTATATGCTACAGAGGGAATCAGAAACACATGCAACTGCTTCTGCTGAGCACACAGTTTGGTCAGTTTGGTAAAAGGCTTTTGATATGTTCTTAGAGACAATGCGCACACACACAAAATGAGAAACATAAAACCCTTAATAGTCCCTGTGCACATAAAGGTGTGTCTAACAAAACAGGCAGGCCTGTTAAACAAGTGAAGCAACAAGAAAAAGGCTTTCATGGCATCAGTAGATAAAAGACACTGACTGCATTGTCCACCTAATTACTAGACTGAAGGAAATATTATCTAGAGATCGAGACAACATTATCAACCAATACGAGGATTTCTACAACAATGGAGTGGTGTAGTCTTTGTACGTGTAGGTACTTCCATATTCTGCATTACATGAACTATAAAAAAAAAAAAAAGGTTTTCAGTGATTAGTATGACAAGTTAAAGCCCTTCTACAACTGACTTAATATGTTGCAGAAATTCTATCACAAATTAAATTAAAAAGTCAAAACAAAAAATTGGTCTAAAAAGTTGCAATTTCTGGCCATTCAGAATTAACTTTGCATCTATAAAGCAACATAAAAAGTACTTGAGGTAATTACAGCTAAGAGACTAATTGCTGGTCAGTTCCAATCAGAAGAGAGCTTTTAAAAATACCAAATAAGTGCTTCATTAAAACTCAGTAGTCATAACACTTGCTAAAATCAGATCGGAACATAGTTTGACCAGTATATACGTTTTTTTAGATTTTTTGAGCAGCCTCAATGTCTTGGCCACATGTCCTGCAACAGCAACATTTTGAAAAGGATGTTTGTTTTTATGAATTTGTTACCCAGCGGTGCTGAAAAGCCTCCTAAACATGCAAAACATGTAAAAGGGTTAACTAAAAATGTATGAATAATAATAATAATAATAATAAATCATTCATTACGAGGAATCCGGTACAGATTATAGGTTGCATAAACAACTACTGGTTATTAATGGGAAATGATACCGAGTGATTAAAAAAAATAAAATTGTAATCAATTAGTATGCTTGATTGGTTAAATAACAAATATGTAAGCAAACCAACATTAGGAGCTGTCCAACAATGGTCCAATGACAAAATCCAATATTTAAAACAAGACCAATATTATTGTGATGATATATTAGCAAACAAACATCCATTAGTAAACCACCAGTTTTAACACCAGTGGTGTCTTTAACCTAAAGTCCGGCATCAGTCTCTAACTGTTCTGTTAGGTATGCAGTCTACATGCCACATGATTGATGATGATGTAGAATGCTTCCTGTGGAGAGGGGGGGAATGCATGATGACAGTGTTTTACAAGGCATGAAGGTCAGACTCATCTGACTGTGACTGCAGGTGAAGACTGTAGTTTCCCCCAGTTGTAACATATAGAGGCCCTGCAGTGGGAAAAGTCTCCACACCCCCTTTCCCCTCATCATATTTCTTCCTTCGGCACTCACTCGTCTTGACACACAGATGTTGCATTGTTCCAAGAACAAGGTGATCGGCTTTAAGCGGTATAAACAGCAGGTTTCCAGGGCAGTAAACTGTGCGGAAGCATCAGAGCACAAAGAGCCCTGACTGACAGCACATAAACAATTAGCAAAGGCTGCTTTCCAGCGGCTTCGGTTAATGACAGGCTTGAACTAGCTAATTATAAAGCCAGGTTTCTCTCAACTTTAAAACTGCTTGAGTACTCCCATATCACACTGCACAACATGTTGCCTTGCACACAATGTGACACTACTGAGAAGGAGATACTGGTTGTTGAATCTTAAATGGTGTAGATAATGTGTGGAACAGTTAACGTGTGAGATTTTGACTTGAGGGTTGATTTCTATGTGCAGCTCTGATCTATAGTGAATTAAAGAGATTAGCAAACACTGTAGCCTTAAAATCAGTCTAATCCAAAGTCTTATTGTGTCCAAATAATTCATAGTTTAAAAAATGTGAAGATCAGGCAGAGTAAAAACTGTTTTATATGAAGTGTGATGAGGTTGAGCAATGACTCAGCCATTTATAAAATGACTCCTGGGACTTCACATTAGAGCTCAAATGACAAGTCAATTGAGCAACCATTTTAATTAAATGATTTGATAATTGATAACAGTTATTTATTAATCAAGAACTATGGGTAATTACTATGAGTGATAATACAATATTTCAGTTGAAGGAGGATGCAGAATAGGAGGAGTTAGGATAGCTTCAGTGACAGATGCCGCATAGAAAATATCTACAATCGAGCTCAGTCTTCTATCTTAGCCTCTCTAAGCAAATGCTACCAGCTGATTATAGAACCAGAGTTACTCTTAGTTTTTTTATTTCATAGCAACAACAACAACAACAACAGCAGCATCGTAAATCAGCCTGAGGCCAAACACGGGAAGACATAACTCAGTCTAAAAACACACATACAGGTCACCATTATATGACGGACCTTTTAATGTTTCTTTTGAGCTTTGCTAATCTTCCCATGTAAGCAATGTTCTCCGTCATGTTCATGTTACTCACAAAAAGCAGGTAGCAATCCAGTTTCACAGTTTTCTGTTCTTGAGCAAAAAACAAAGCAAAAGGGGCAGTTGTTAAATTAAGTGCTTTGCCTAAAGGCCTCTCAAAAAAGTTACTAAAGGAATGGCTGATGCATTTCCCCCTAAAGATCTCCACATTAGGTGATTGAACCTTTCTACCCTTTAAGGTTTCTTCCATCAAATGTGGAATTTTCTTCTTGCTGTATTGTGCAGGTCCATTCTCCTCTTGACATTTTTCTGTCAATCAAATCCCCAACTCCAGCTCTAACTTCAATTATGGACAAGCTTTATGACTTTGCATTCACAGAACTGTTGAGCAATCAGACCCCAGGCTCTGTTGGTGCAGAGACGATAAAAGAGACCGAGCCCAATGTGTTCCTTATCGAGAGGCCAAGTGTAATCACATGAGATAATACATGAAAGAGAAGTTCCTCTGAAGTCAGGACATGCCGCAACTAGCACCGCTCTTGCGCAAAGTCTCACATATGTTCACACACAAACAAAGAGGAATGACTTCTTTTATGAGGTCTAATAATAGCTCTATGAGTTTGCTGATGAGTCCTAATGTTGGGTGGTGGTGGTGATTAAATGTGTTTTGATATCAGGCTGGCCCAAAGCCTGGAACAGATACTGAGGTCACAGCGGATGAAAAGGCTGCGTGATGTGTTTGAGGCCGGGGGGGGGGAATCACTTCCAAATCTCCTGTAACCACAGCCAAGAAATTCCCATTGCACAGCCAACAATATGTACAAAAACACACTACTTAGATAGTCTAAAACAAATATTATGGGCATGATTAATGGGGTGCTGAGTGCTAATAGTGTGTAGACCTGACCTAGTTTAGGTCTTATCTTGCCATCCACGTAACAAAAAAGTGAGCGCCTGTGTAATTTCCAGGGTCCCTGCATTATCCGTCACAGCAAATTAGGTCAGCCAGAGGCCGTGGTTTTCCAGGAGTCACTGTGAAGTGTTCTAGGTACAACTAACAGTCAAAGGCCTGCCTTCTTCAATTACTGTCAGCTGATTATGTTTTTGTCTTCAGTTAAGACTCCGGTTAACTGACGATTAAGGCAAGTTATTGAAAGATCTCATTACGGTGAAATCTTTGGAATGGTAGATAGGCAGCCAGATGTCTGAAGATGTAAAGCTGCAGTAAATGAATAACAATAAAACAGTGCAAAAAAGCACTGTAGCTTTTTTGGAGGGGACAAGTTAGGATTTACAAAGCATTGTGTCATCTGTCAGTTAGTGGGCTTGGTATGCAGGATGAAGAGACACTGGCCAACCATAGATAACTGTCAGGCATTGTAAAAAGGTAGGCATGTCAGACAGCAGAGAGGGATTAATGACATCACTGGCAGCCTCAATCAGAAAAACACATCTGTATGGGAGCATGTGTATCACTGACAATTTTTTTTTTTCAGCTGAAAGAAGAACCCACTGACTTATCCAGCTGAAAGCTTTTGGCTTTATGTATATTGGAGCATTAGTCAGAGTGACATCATTAGATGTGTTTTATATGGCATCCACCTGATGACAGAATCATGTGTGTGACTCAGAAAGTGGAGCTGTCATTAATGTCTTTCCCTGTAATCAAATATAGATCTAGCTTGTTTTAACAATGTAGCCACTAATTTAATGAGAAATTACAAAATCAGCCATAGGTTACTAGTGTACTACAGCATTCAGGAAAAAGGTTTATATAAATTGTTAAGTAGTAAAAATATTGCACTATAGCAAAGTAGTTTTGACAACAAATTGTTACCATAGACAGTCTGTTTGGTTGTTGTATTAGCCCTGAACTGAAATTGCTGTTTTCCCCAACATTTTCTTTGATTTTCCAGAAAGGTAATTATATCATGATACATATGGAATTGTGATACAAAATTACATATACTGTGATAGAGGATTTTAGCCATATAACCCACCCCAAGTAAAGATACCAGAACTATGACGTTAGTCTGCATCTTCTTAGTTCGATTAGAAGATAAAGTCTGTATTGAGATAAAAATCCCCTTGCTACAGTTACAGAATGCTAATGAAGCAAACTGTGATGGTAATACAGGCCTTTGAAAACCCTAAAGGCTGATATTAAGTAACATTATTGTAGCTCCTCGACAGATCTGTTAGCACCGGGCATGAAATTACAGTCAGCGGATCTTTCTCAAAGCTCCTCTCCCGTGAAATATACAAACAATGACCTGCATTGTTCTAGAGAGAAAGAGGGATATCGCAGGGAGGAGAGAGGAGAAACAGGTAAAGAGAGTTGAAGAGAAAGACTGCTAGCTGCATAGATGAGTTCCTGGGTTAAGTGGCTAGAGAAGTATTCAGTGTATGTGTGTTTATCATTCGTCAATCTACAAAATAGCCTGTGGATGCTGAAACTAATGCTTCTTTTCTAGTAAGTAAGAGGACCTAAACTAAAATTCTTTCATTCATATATTTGGCCCATCAGTGCTTAAGAGGCTTAAGTACCTTAAAAGGGTGGATAAAGTTTTGGGAAATTGACACAACAAAACAGCAAAAAAAGAAGAAAGAGAGACAGGAAAGCCCCTTCTTATTCTTTATACTGTGAGTAATCGTCACAAGCACTATAGCTCCTGGTATTACCTCTTCACCTCACTGTCAAGAGCACCTCGCCGTCACCCTCATTTTCCACTTTCTTACACACAACTTAAAAAAGGTGCTGTAATATGAGCTTCGAATTAGTGTTTCTTTTTTTTTTTTAAGCATTTTTAAATAAGAGTCCCGTGCAAATTATAATTAAAAATCCTTATACAAATAGTCATCAATAATACAATTTAAACATTCCTTGAATTTATTCATTTTAAGTGTTTGTGAAATTAATCACATTCTGTCGCAAACTGAACAAATGTTACTCATTTGTTGCATTCATCTTCATTGATAGTCTGTGTGGCTACTAAAGGTTCACATGACGTACATTCCGCCATCTGTACCGAAAAACGTGTGATCATACAGTATATGCAGACATTTAATGTAGTATAAACAAGCAAATCATTGAGTCTTGCTAGTCTTGTATTAAATTGTACAATGAGTTTTTTCTCCAAACATAAGGTATACTGTGATATTTCTGTATTTCAGCCATCATCTCCACAACAAGTTCCTCACCTCAATAGTCTTCCTCTTGATCTTCTTCTGATGCTCCAGGCGTTCCTTTTCTTTCTCCACAGCTCTGGTGGACTCTCTTAGCCTCTCCAGGTCCTGCTGGTACGTCTCCCTCTGACTCTCCAGCTCCTTCCTCTCTTCTGTCAAATGACTCTGCATAAAAAACAAAACAAGCAATGTTGCAAAGTCTGTGTGAAATATAGATATTTGTCAAATACGTCCTGCTTTTTTTAGGGCTGAAGCACAGACGGGTGTGGGGACCCTAAAAAACTGAAGGAATTATTATTTCGGGCAATGAACAACATTTATGGGAGGCTTAAGGTGCTCGAAAATTCCCCCAATGCATCAGAAATGATGAAAATATGATATTTTATGGTTTTATGATCTTAAGCTTTAATGTGGCAAATTGTGGCTAAATAGCACCTCCTAATTTAAACCCCCCAATTTAGGCCTTTGGAGGTATATCCTAAACCCAACAGGAAGAAAAACCATTTTGAGGAGGAAGTGGTATAACATTTCCAATACATTTCTAATGCAAGACACTCCACGCAGGAAATAAAGTCTAACTCAAGTGCACAGTATCTGACCGTCGCACAAATGCTTCGACCAGCATCCCACCAGCACCCTGACCTGCAGAGAGATGTGAGGGCCAGTTCATCACTGCTTGCAGCTTTAAGTCAGTTTTGTCTATTTTTAAATTACTAATGTGCAAAATGTACACACTTAACTTCAGACATGAACTTGAAAGGGAACACAAAATTTGTGTACAGGTTATACTAACTAGAATACAAATAACAAAATGCAAGGTCATGAAATTAAGCCTTTCACACATGTCTTATACAAATTTTAATAGATTAAAATCTGTTTCACAGCCCTCAGGTAGGACGGAGCACCTCACCTCCAACCGTCTACACTCCTCCTCCCTTTGTCGGAGCCTGGCTTCAGTGGCCTCGACTTGCTGCCGGTGCCTCTCCCTCTCCCTCTCCCAGCGCTGCTGCTCCTGTCGGTGCTGAGACTGCAGCTTGTGGAAGTTGGCCAGCTCTTCTCTCTGCAGGGCCAGAGTCCGCTGTTTCTCCTGCTCCAAGAGCACATTCCCTCTGTGGCGGCCGGGCAGGGAGGCCCGCTCCGTCAAAGAGGCCCGCTGCAGCTCAATGTGACTGTCCTGCTGTGATATGATGGCCTGAAGACGGAGACAGAAGAAAAATAACATATGGTCATTAGGCAACATATTTGAATTTTGTCCTGAGACAATGTTTACTTGCCATTACAGTGAATCAGAAATTGCAAACATACAGAATATACCATGTTTCAGTTTGATATTTCTTTCACTGATTGCATTTGTAAACATGCATAAACAGTGGTGGGGACAGTATTACCTGTAGGCTATAGAGCCTTTGGGAGAGCATCAGCACTCTGTCAAAGAACTAAAATGGAGACATAGACAAGGGTATCATAATCAAATAACCACCAGAATCACCAAAACACCACAGCATTTAATTGGGCTAGCAATCTTCTCATGTGTACATATTTTCAGTTCAGCAGGCATGGCTTTGAACATCAAATCCAGCAGAGTTGTGTAGCACAAGGTGACAGATCAGAGAAGGAGAGTTTACCTCAGCCTCGGGGAAGGAGTTGGACCAGATGTTGTTCCATCTGGCGGGATGGCAGCAGCTCTCATCAACCTGAGCAACAACAGTCAGACACATAGCTCATACTAATGAAATAACATCACAAACACTGCGAGTACTGTACACAGTACTATATACTGTACAAAACAATATACAAAGATACTGTGAAAACATTTAGAACATTTGAAATTTGTAGTGATCATGTGTGATTTTAAAATTAGTTGATTATTTAATTGTGATTATATGTCATTTGTGAACAAAAAGATAATACTAGCTGGTACTCAATTCAGAATGAACTGACACTATGCACACGTTTTCTTTATTTCTGTACATCCTACACACTAAAATGAAAAAATAAATTCAATTGGCGATATTAGCCACAGTGGTAAAACTATTACTATCCTGGATGTCAAATGATATTTAAAAACAACCAGTTTCTACAACGTTGATATGAGAGTTGAGCAGCACAAGATATAAAATATTGATCAACTGCTTGTCAGTAATTGAAGTCTTCTGAGAGCAATACCAAACCACAGTTAAGTATTGCTTAGACAAGAAATAAAATTATTTACATTTAAAAGGAACATTTTCACAGCATTGTAACTAAGGTACTAATTGCAGCTGAGAGTAAAACTGGCTTTGTTTCTCACACACTGCTCATCGTCAGCAACATTGCTTATAGACATGCCCTATCTTTCTCGTTCTTGTTTTATCAAGGCTTTATCTATTCTTTATCTATTTATAAACAACGAATGACCTGCGAGAACAGGGTTACAGTCAACATCAGCACATGGAAACTTTCCAAATCACTATTTATTCTCTGTTAATTACTATTTACAGGAAATAACAGAGTGACTCATCCCAAGATATACCGTGTGTGTGTGTGTGTGTGTGTGTGTGTGTGTGTGTGTGTGTTTGTTTTGAACCCCTACCGTCTGCTCCAGGGTGTGGCTGCCACAGAGGTCTTTGAGCTGAGGGTCAGAGCTGGCTCTCTGGCTTCTGTCTCGGTTTCTACTCTCGCCAGAAAAGTTCTTCTTCACACTGCCATCTGGCACAGACACAGCAACAACAACACCGACACAAAGAGAAAAGGACACAGTGACAAATACACACAAGTAATTAAACCAAACATATACATACAAACATTGACAAACACTGCACAGAAACAACACACATATACATGTATTTGCCCATAGCTGTCTTGAAATGCTTTGGACACCAAGAAAGTAATTATTAGAAATGTACACATAATTCTAACCAATAAAACCAATTTAAAGAGTCAATTGTCAAATATGTTTGTGGTTTAATACTTCATCATTTATTAATGGCATAAAGGCCACTGAAATACATTTTGCAAGTTCATTAGATGGTAGATTTCCTTGTGCTGGACTCACTCTTACTGAGGATGGTGGGGCTGCTGTCATAGCCCCCAAAGGTATCTGCTCGCCTGGGCAGAAGCCCAGAGCCGTTCCCTTCCTCCAGCCGTGAGGTTGGAGCCTCGTCCCTCACTCCCGACTGCAGCAGGTTCTGCAGGTTCTCCACTGAAGTGAAAGAGATGGCAAGTTTGGTTTGAAAAACTGAACAGAGAGAGGTTGAGGGGAACAGTAGCAAATTCAGCAATGCAAGGACCTACTGATTTAATACATGGCTACAGCGAGCAGTATATGAAATTGACTAGGCCACGTCCACATGTAGCAAATCTTTTTTTCCCTGTCCTCCTTGGCATCGTTTCAAGAATATTTGCGTCCAAATGGATCCATTTGTAAATGACTCAACACGCTACTTCGTATTCCAGGCCTATAGGTGCCAATTATTTCTGCTACAGAAAGTCACTAACAAACGGAGAAGAAGAGGCGGAGCATGCCCGTCTACGGAAAACCTGTTCACTCCCTATTTAGCCCCATTGTACCAAATTCTGTTGCAGTTCCACCAGAGTTCCACTGGGGGTGATCACAGGCAAGTGCTAAATGAATGGGACGCTATGGAGCTAGATGGCTAAATGTTTCTCTTTTGCCTGATTTTTGTTGAGAAATCTCAGATTTGATTGTAGTTTTTGCAAGTTCAACATGGATTATAGGTTCAAAGTTGAATGAACAAGTACTTATGTCCTTTTGATTTCTTACAGGTTGAGTCGTTGTAGCCCATAACAAGCTAGCATTCTGCTAATAAATGCTGATTGGTCAGTGAAGAGCTGATTACAACTAGAGATCCCGCTTAATGGCATCCGAAGCTGAGCCAGAATATCAGAGTGAATATTTTGGCATGGTCTTTAAAACTTTAGCAAACCTCTTTCTAGCACGTGTATTGAAAGGGAGAGCCTATCCTGTCAGCTGTGTCGTCACTGCCTCGAGAGAAAAAACAAAGTAACTCAGAGCTTGCAGTAAAGCAGTATCTCCGGCCGTTCAGGCAGTGCGTTTACAGAATTAGTTTAGACGATCAGCTAAAACGTGCGTTTACACCAAAAAAGCTTTTCCGTGTGGATGGCCCCTGGATCTGTGTGTAAAATTCACACAATGCCATAACTCTGTATCTAAAGCAGATACACATATCATGCAGCATTGTCCTACCCTCAGTGATAGCTCCTTTAAGGAGGGCCTCCCCCTGCTGGAGGTCTGAGGCGTCTCCTCGAAGCAGAAGTCTGGAACGTGAAGCTGTGTCCTCTAGACCTGCCACAGACTCTGCCATGTCCGCAAACAGCTGCAGCTTCTCAGTGAGAGCCTGGATGATCACTGCATCCTTCTGGCTCAGCCGTTCTACAATGGGAAACATGAAATGGAATAGAGAGGACTTAATTTCGTAAAACAACAGATAGCGATGCAAGTTTTGGCCCATGCTCACTTTTTGTGCATTTATACAAATACCTTTATTGTTTACCACACTCAAATATGCTTAGGTGTTGTAAACAGCTTTTGTCAAAAGGAATATAATTTATGTGTCCTGAATCAGTTTTGTTCTACTGAGATGAGATGTAGAGAAAAAGTAAAATCAACTTCTAACAATTTTAAAGCTAATATGATACATTAGCACTCCCTTGTGGTCTACTACATCTACTACATGTTTTTCTTGGCAGATTCTTTGTCATTGCTTACTTAATTTGCAGTTACCTTGAAATTCTTTGAGCCTGAAAGCTAGGGCCTCTTCCTCCTCACTGAACAGCCTCTCTTCTGTATGAGGACAACTAAGAGGGAACAGGACAGAAGCCATTACAGATGGGGAGACAGGAAGCAAATGAGTAAGGTTCCTATACATTTTCTGTTGTATCTAAATCATACTCATTACTCTTTTTTTTTTAATCCACAAAATGTAAATAATAGTAATAAACGGTTTTGTTAGTTCCTCGCTGAATAAATGCAGCTACCTCTCAACAGTTTGCCGTATGTGTGCCATCCAAGTGTTTCGCTCCTCCTTGGAGTTGGTGTGGATCTCGTACATCTCTGGCTCATTGGACGAGGCACAAATAAGAAACATGGCTTTCTCCTCATGGGCCACTTCTCTGACAATCAGCTTCTGAAGAGAGATCACTGACGGCTTGTTATCCTGCGTGGATAACGATAAGAAGGAGAAAAGAGACTTTTTGGTTACTGGTACTTAAGTTAGAATGATTTGATGACAGAGCCGTCATGTATGACTATGATTAAATTCCGTTCCCACTCACATTTTACTGCACACTACTCTTACTGCGGATTCCTCTTTCATACACACTTTTCTGTTCTGATAAATCACTCACCACTGTAGCAAACACATATCGCTGATCCTTTTCTTGTAACAAGAGCAACACATCTGAGAGGAGCACTGCAAGAATATCTGTAAGGACAAAAGAATATCACAAATGAAGAAGGTAGATTATAATAGCCTTTTTATTATTAGTTCATTGCAAAACCTGGCAAAAGACCAGAATGACAGATTACGGATTTCTTTTTTTTTTTTATAAAAAGGAACAACAAATATATATATGCACACACCTAGATATTAGATCGGAAAAGTATTTCCATCATGCCAAAACATACCTTTGAGTCTGCCAGAAGCAGCTTTCCAGTTGACTGTGCCCTCATGCAGCAGTCGTCTCCTGCCCTGCACCAGGTCCTCCCTGCGAAACACTCTGCTATCTTTGATTTTTCCCAGTGCCTTTGGCTCCATCTTGTTGTGTATTTCTCGGAGTCGAGAGTTCTTTTCATGGAGATTAACTAGCGTGTCAACTTGAACGATGGTGTCTTTAATGAGACCCAGCGCCCGAGTCAGATCCTCATGCTCCTCTGAACCCGCTGGAGACAGAAAAAACATGCAATGCTTTATAGATAATGCAAAATTGACCTATAATGGGTGAAGTTATGCCCCATTAAATATATAGGAGTACTCGCTTTAAAAGTGATTTATTAGGCAGAAAGTTGCATGTGAAATACTGGACCTTCAGTGTTTTGCAAAATGCGCTCCACTAGTACTGGATACTTGGTAATGCGCTGCGTCACCAACAGAATACACTCAGTTACCCCTAACCTCCGCACAATGGATAGGTTGTTGATTCTCTGAGAAGAAGAAAGACATGATTTAATACTCCTAAATACAGATATACTGTGGATTAAAAAAAAAAATCTGAAGACTAACGTGTCTTACCCGTATGATGTTTTGGAACTTCTTGTTGTTTTGCAGCTGTTCTTTGTAGTAGCTGACAGCCTCCGTGTGGTGACTGCAGAAATCTCCATAGCTGTCCTTCATCCTCTCTCCAATTTCACCTGAGAACTGGAGAACAAAGAAAACTGTCATGTCTCTGTTTCGTTTAGGCTGTTTGTGTGTGTATGCTGGCCCGTATCGCACCGCTGCACAAGAAGTATGCTGTTTAATAATTTGTGCATCATATTCTGCATGTGTAACTATTATGTGATGGATTCAAGAAATCAATGCTGCCATTTGTATGCATGTATGTTCTTCTTTGACACCCTACCTGCGTGATCAGAATGTCTGACAATCTGTTGATTGCGTAGTTCCTGTCGTTGGGCGTAACGAGGTTTTCTCGCTGTCGCTCTTTGAGACGAGACAGGAAATGTGTGTGAAGCTCAAGGAGATTTTCCAAGCGGGGGAACAGGCAGTCCAGCTTGCCTGAGTCCAACTGGAGGTTCTCCTTCAACTCACGGACGTACACACGCAGCATTATCTTCAGTGTTCGCACATGATGCATCTCCGTCTGCATCAGCTCTGTACAATGACAAAGTTAAATGTTTATGTTCTGCCATGTAAAGCACATACATGTTTAACATGCATTGGAATGCTATGGACGGGCTTACATTGGGCGCTTCATGCCATCCAAACCTTCCATAACCTATTTTCCTCACATTTTTTCCTTGTACATACTAGGAGTGGGAATCTCTTTTTTACCAATTTTTTTTAAATGTACATTTCCATGCGTAATTTAAAAAAAAAAAATACATATAAATCTGAGTTTGTTAGATTTTGACATATACAGTTTTTGTCACACACAAGATGTAATGAAATGTTTTGTCTACTGAGGTTTTTACCCATGCTTCAGCCTTAAACATGCTTGTGAAAGTCACCTTACCACTCAGTAATCTTCCATGTCAGAGGCTCAATCATGTTTAAAGGAGGAGAATTGGCTTCTTAGAACATGAAAGATGAGGTGGTCAGATGTAATGTGATAAAGTAGATGAACAGTCTTTTTGTTTTTTTCCCCAATTATTCTATTCCTATGCTTTTATGTCTTATTAGATCATGTCACACACAATTTTTTCTTTTGTCCATTTTTGTATGTTTTTTTCTGCACTCTTGCCTAAACTCTCCATTGTTGTCCAATATCCCATCCTCTTTCAGTCACTCTGTTTTCTGATATATGTGTGTTGAGAGACATTTTAATATTCTAGAGAGAATTGGGATGCATCGAAGAATTGATTATTTTTCCCACCCCTAGTCCGTTTACAGTTCTTGTCCACAAAGTGATGTCCCTCAAAATTGAGCTTGAGGAGTTGAAGAAGAAGTTGCGCTCAATCTGCTTGAGGATACTGCTTGAGGCTACAGCAGCTACTACTATTATTAAAAAGCTACTAACTTTAAAAGTAAAATTGATGTCCAATCAATGAGCTACCCCGTCAAACCAGAGGACAGGTGACTCATTGCTCGGACAGGTATAGGTGTGAACACAACCTAAGACATTACACTTACCATATATCACATCCTGTCTCTTCACCATTTCTTTAGAGTGCTTCTTGACAAACTGCTGGTCAACTGCCAAACTCCAAGACTCTGCCTCCAGGTCCTGGGCATCAGACTCCAGATCAGCCCGTACCGCTGCATAGTGAGCATCTGAGGAGAGGAATAGAGGCTCTGGGACTCATTCTAATGTCTTAGTGTATCTGTTGATGATGTTAATGTCTTAATATATAAAAAAAACTTTTAAAAATGTGATCACAAAAAAAGTTAATGTATGAAAATATTAAAACATTATGAGGAAAAAAATAAATTGGCCTATTTGTAATTCGTTTTTAAATTACTTACTGGCCTGTAGGTAAGATAGCCATCCACACATACAGTTAAGCTTAAGGATTCACTGTGCTACAAGTACGTTACAACGTGATGTACCTGTAGTATATAATTATTATTATTTTAATAGTTTAGTATTTTATGCACCATAAAAAAGGTACAGTGCTGCTCATACGTTTATGAACCCATGCTAAAGTTGACTAAGAAGAGGAATAAACAAAAAAAATCTTTTGGAAATTGATCTTAATGCCTTAATAAAAAAAAAAAAAATGTTCTTCCTTAAAATACAGGGGGCATAAGTATATACACCCCTATGTTAAATCCCCATAGAGGCAGGCAGATTTTTATTTTTAAAGGCCAGTTATTTCATGGATCAGGATGCGCTACATCGTGATAAAGTTCCCTTTGGCCTTTGGAATTAAAGTAGACATGTATTTTAACGAAGAACATTTATTTACAATACATTATTCACCCTACCCATTATTGTAGGCCCAGTTGAATATGCAACTTTATTTTATACAATATATGCAGTAGAGGTCCCTGATCTGTCTCTCTTTCAGTTAAGGGGTCCTTGGCCTATATTGAAGCCCCTTGCTCACAAAAAGAACAAAGTAACTCAGAGGACCTTACCAGAATTCTCTACCTTTACTATCACACATAAATGATGAATAATGATATGTTTCTCCAGAAAAGGTCTTCCATTAATAACCATTAAGCATCCAAGTTTAGCAATAGTTCACTGCTGAGGTAATGTCTTGTCTTTTTGTGTTTAGGCCAGCTGAAAAAGATACACGGAGACAGTAATAAGGCAATATGAACGAAGTAATCTTGATTCAACAAAATCTGTCCATAATGTCTTTGTTAATCCCAAACTTTTGAAAATCTAAAATATAAGGCATTTACCAAACCTTAATTATGGCACTACTTTGTGTTTGTCATCCAGTATGACAGAACAAAGTGAAAGATCTCATACTTGCATAAAAGGAAAGGAGGTTAAGCTCAGAGATGGCTAAGAAAAAAAAAACAATGAGTTTTTTTTTTATTTATCCATTTTTGCTTAGGTCTGAGCACATTTCAACCTGTGCTCCAATAAAACAGACTGAACTTGTGGACTAGACGATGATAACAATCATTGTTGACCTACTCTCAATTTAAGACATGCCGATTTGTAGCCGACCCTGCACTCTTTACTTTTATTACATTACTCTTTATTTATTTAACAAGTAATACTTCCTTATAAAAAGGTGTTTGTGGCTTAGATTTGTTTATTGATACAGCTTACAGCCAAGTCAGCTTGGTGCTTCAAATGTTACGTAAGGTACAAGACAGTAACCCAAATGTTTTTATTAGGGGTCATTCAGACATTGTCAAATTAGAATTTCTGCAGTTACTTCCTCAATATACTGTAAGGCAACATAGAGATAAAATAAGAATCAACTTGCTCCTATGGGAGTACTAGTGGTGCTGTAGCGCTTTGATGGTAAGCATGTCTCTCAAAAAACAATAAACCTTAAAATAGGGCGGCTGGGAGAAAAAGATGTTGCAGTAGCTCTTTGTATGTGGAAAGCTATTACCCGGTAAACTGTCTGTCTCTCCCACACACTACAACTTAATGAGACAGGGTGAGGTCACCCCTGACTCCACAAAACACAGTCCACACTCTCTCCTCCCTGGATTTAGGAAAACTCCCTTAATACAAACTATCAAAGTGCACTGGCAAACACAAAACTCTTAAAAAAGGCCGAACAAGTTGTGATAAAAGGTATTGTTACCATCATAACCATTTCCCTTCAGGAAACCAAGCGTGAAAGTGGAACTGTTGAAATTCAAGTTGAATCCCTTTCTCAGTCAGTCAACTCACCTTCAACGATGATGGACTCGGCAGTGGAGGGAGCAAGGGAAATGGCGTCTTCGTTGCAGCGTTTGGAGCGGAGAGCATCGGTCTCATCCATCTCCCCAGGGAGGGATCTGAGGGACGACAACCACAGGTCCAAGGTGGCATACATGCTGACACTGAGACAGACTTAATCCCACTAGCTGGTGGTAGCTTAACTACATTAAGGAGTCAACATGTGCATTTACAGGTCCACAGTAACAAAGACAAAAATGTTGCCATAAAAGAGAAATCCAGGCAGTTACATGTTTCTTTGCTATTTATTGTTGCTCATCTGACACGCGTCTTCTGCTCGTTTACACCTTCCCTATGCCTCTGTCCGTCTCCCCCTTTCTCTCTCTCCCACAGCCTTACCATCTCGTTACACGTGTCTTACTTCTGAGAGCCATCTAGACTCAGTTTCATAATGTTGTTATATTAGAAAAGACAGCTTGCCTTGATATGTCAACTATAAATACACATCTTACGATGGCTTAGAGAAAACAGTATTTCAGTATGAAATAATCTAAAAATGTACAGCATTAACATACAGCAGGTCCTGTAAACATCTACAGGATTATATATTTGAGAGAAAGAAATATAATTTTTGTGGCGTTTTTTGTGTAAAAATGAATCTTGTCATTCAGTAGCACTTTTTTTTTTTTTTTTTTTTAAAAGGAAACTAACTACAAAGAAAGAAAGAAAAAAAAATTCTGCAGAGGAAAAAATAAATAAATAGTCTTTCAGAAAAAAGACTTACTTGAAAGGGAGAGAAACTCACCCTAAGCTGTTGCGGTGACGGAGGCTGTGGCCAAGGCTGGAGGCTGTGGTGGAGCTGGTGTACTGAGTGCTAGGTCCCCACGGACTTACGGTCATGCCTGGGGTGCTGTGAAAACCTGGGTGGCCATCCAGGGCCTGTGATGAGGGTGGGCCCGAATGCTCCCGCTCTCTGTTCCGGTCTTTTAGGGCTGGGGTAGAAAGACGAGAGACAGGTGAACGGAGAAAACGAGAGGAGGGAGATGAGAAGAGATGAGGTGAGGAGAGAGAGAAAGGAGAAGATGACCAGCGCAAAGCAGAAGAGGACGATGAGGATGAAGAGGCAGGGGGGTGCTGGACCCGTCGACCCCAGTATTTTTTCAGCCAAGATCGAGGGAGGGATCGGAAGAATCGACAGGTGATCAGGTCGCGGTGCATCAACACACGGACACCAACATGTCCGGACAGACCCCATGATGAGGCGGAGGAAGATGGGGTGGAGGAGGAGGATAGGTTTGCAATCCTGGAGGAACCTTTGGAGGTCCCGGTTATTTGGGTAGCACCTTTAGTAACCGCTAGCTCCATTGTTAATGTCTCAAACTAGGAGGAGTGGCAGAAAGAGCTTTGAAATAATCCAAACGCCATGGTAAAGTACAATTATCTCTGCCGCAGTATCTGTATTATTGCAAAAGTAATTAGTAGTGTGCCTTCACCAGTGTAAACTGGAGACACAGAGGAGGGCACAAAGCCTGGTTTATATACGTGACTCGCCAAGATCCTTATGTCCGATCCCTCCCGTTCTCGTAATTTCTGATTCTCCACTTTTCCTTAATTTCTCCCTCTCCTTCTTTCCGACCCCCTGCACGAGCTACTGATTGGCCAGAGCAGAACAAGAGGAGAAATCAGGTGTGGCTGACAGGACTCCAGCTGTTCAGAAGAGAATAACAACTGCTCCAGGAGATTAACTTAAGCTGCTGTCTCCTGCGGGTTTAATCACATGCAATGGGACCTGCTGAATGTTACAATTAGTAGTATATAGTATTATCACTTGATGATAATAAAGGAAATCCATCTTTGGTGGGTTTGAACCGGAGGCACTGTTATTAACAATGGCCAATCATCACCTTTGCCTACAGTCTGTCGGAGGCCAATCACCACCTCTATGCTCAGTGTGTAGACACACAAAGAAAGGTCTTCATATCAGGACACACACACACACACACACACACACACACACACACACACACACACACACACACACACACACACACACACACACACACACACACACACACACACACACACACACACACACACACACACACACACACACACACACACACACACACACACACACACACACACACACACACACACACACACACACACACACGTTTAATCCGCTGCAAACCACCAGAGAGCCAACCTGCTTTTTAATTTTACACACAGGGACTAAAGCATCTTCCTTAACCAAACCATCCATCAATGTATGCCCCTACATCAATTGATCCTATGGTCTGTCATGCACGTTCTGCTTACCAAGATTAGGAGATCCCGAAGAGCCAGTCCTCAGTGGAAAATCTCTCTGTGTGGAGAAAATAAATTCATTCACTCAACTTTTATCAGCTGACTGACAGATTAAAAAATGCCAAAGAATTGCACAGTCTTACTTTCTTTACAGGACGAGACTGCTCACATGGCCTTAACAAGCAGTGTCTATCGCAGGCAGATTGATAAGAGTGCAAAAAGGCATGTTATCTTCAGTCGAGTTGTCTTAAATGCCATGTCCCCGATTGAATGCAAAACTCTCCCTGCCAAAAGTGGATTTATGCTTCTTTGTTGAGATAGTGCAGTAGCTACATGTAAAGGCTGTGTTGCTACATAAAATGTTCCCTTATAGCACATATTCTCGACCTCAAAATGTAACAGAGCATTAAGCATAGGCTATGTGAATAAAGCAAGAACTGTGGTTGCAGGTAGGAGTTTGTCGATAGTAAAAAACAAGTTGCAGAAAAGCTTGTTTTTTTTTGGTAACCCTAGAGAAAACATTTGCAATGTAGAATAGTGCAAATCTTTTTCTCATCACAAATGTCATCCTCTATTACAAAATGAATGAAAGAATGGAACAAAATCACATTATGGTCAGTATTTAATCAATGAACACCACTCTGATCATGACACATGCATGATATTAAATTCATTGTCTGTGCCCCTGATGCAATATCTGACCATATGTGTATATACTGTATATCTAGTCTATATGCAAAATAGTAGAACACATTGGAAGTGAAGGTACTAGGGTGACTTCACTATAGCCTCCGTCCCTGTTTTTCTATGCTCCAGTGTAGTGTTTACCTTATTCCTGCTGCTGGTGCACTCACCCAGCAGAGATTTGCAGCTCTTGTGAACGTTCACAGCACAATCTAAAAAACAGCAGGAACAGGAACACAGAGTCAGTGTTGCATTAGACACACAGAGGCAGAGTACACAGAGGCAACAGCAGTGGCTTCTGGGTTGAATATGGAAAGAATAAATTAAAACAGTAGGAAAAAAAATTAAGTAAAACCAATATGACAGCTCCCTCAAGGCAGTGTTTAAAGTAAAGAAGGCTGTGAGTGATTCAAACAAAGCACTGCAATGGTGCTGAAACAAAAGTCTGGAGGCTTGGATGCTTTTTTAGCTGCCTCTATTAACAATCACAATGTCAAGTATTTGTTTTGTAGACAAGTATTCTCATCAAGTCAAAGAATCCCTTCTAGCTCCATGAGATTGGTACAGCAGTAGCTCTGTGACTTCTGTTTGCTTACACGTACAAGCAGAGAGCTGTAACAGTTCCAAATGTTGCTGTACAATTGACTGTCTCAGGAATAATTGTGATTAACAATATAATTGTCTTTCAGTCAAAATTTAAAAATATGTGTTTACTTTTTCAAAAAATTACACAGCATATGAAGTAAACTACGTCTCTTTATTATCATAAAACAAAGTATTTTTTCTCAAATTAACATAAAATTGACAAAACCATCAACAGTCATCTCCCTTGGCACCCTAGCTCATGTTGGCAATTAATAGCGGTTAAACAAAAAAACAGCGATTACTTAGAAAATATTGCGATTGGACAATTACGTAATAATTGTTACAGGCCTACGTACAAGATACAAAGTCACTTTAGACAGGCCAGACTTTACCTTTATCTCAGTAACAATTTTTGCTTTTTGACCACCACTTCCCCTGTATGGAAAACAAAGCTAAGCTGTCAGGTTTAGATGACATGACTGATTGTATCTCAGCTGATTAACACAGATACTATTCAAAAGTTGTTTTGGAAAAAACATACTGCAACCGAAGCCTTTCCTGAGGGACTACCGGTAGCTGGCCAAACAAATGAAGTTAATAGTTATCACTATGCAAAGTCAAATCCCAACACAGCCAGGTAACCAGCCTGACGTGGACAAGAAACATATGGACAAAACAAATACAGATGAACACTGGGTAAGAAATACATATGAACATTAAAACGAGAGCTGCTTCTCTGTATAGACACTAATCAGTGGAAACAGGGTTGGTGAGTTTAACAGCCTGATATAACGCATCTATTAGTGAAAAGCAGACTTTAGCTGCACCAAGTGGGTCACTCATTCCTGAAAAAGACCAAATAATCTGAAATTAGAATCAGAAGCAAATAGGGGTGGGAATCCCCAGAGGCCTCTCGATGAGATACCATCCCGATACTGTATATCACAATATGATATTATTGTGATTTTAAACATATTGCAATATTCTGCGATATATTGCAACTTATTAAATTTTTTTCCCAAATTCAAATTTTCCCAAAAAGAAAACTTCTGTTTTATCTAAAAAGATACAGTTTGTTCATCTCAATTCAATTTTATTGCTGCAAAATAGGATTGTCAAGCAGACAAACTGACCAACACATATATAATACTTGCCATCTGTGTATCGATACAGAATTTCCACGGAAAATATTGCGAACTATGCTGTATTGATCCTCCCACCCATAGAATCAAATCACGTGTCATTGTCTCGTGTGTGTTTATCATTCATTGGTGTTAAAGTGCTCCGATTGTTTATGAAAACAATGGTCTAAATGATTAGTGATCTAAGTGGAGAAACTAACTAACTTGAACGGTAGGTACTGTTTGTGAACAGGTTAGTTTTAAAAATCAACTTTCCCCAACACTGTCCCCTTTACATTCACCATGTCACATGATTGTTTGAAATCTGGCTGAGTAGCTTGTGGACAAAAGTAGCACTCCTGTGAACAACACAGTTTAAATGTGAACCATTCTAGCAACTTCCACTAGCTGCTGTAAAGCCTACAGTAAAGGCCTCTAATGCCTATTCCCTGTCTGTGTGCCAGTACAATAGAGACAATGACACAAAAAAAAAATATCACTCATCCTGTGCAGTAAAGGCATGAAGCAGTGAGAGATAGAAAAAAAGTGCATATACAATTCAGGAGAGTTCGTGTAATCTATCTTCTATTTTGCCCTTTTAGCTCCAGCCCCAACCACTTTTACTCTATTCTTTCACTTCATTCATAATCTCTAACCTACCCCCGCTCTCTCCTTGTCTCTGGTAATAAATTAACAATTACTGGCTAAGCTGAAGGAAAAGAAAACAGAAACTGGCTTCTGAATAATCTTCACCAGCAGTGCTGTCTCTCTTTGAGTTGGGTCCAGCAGCAGTACCGAAGAGCTGCAATTTATGAGTACAAGCCCAATTAATCCCAATGTAGACACAGAGGAGTGCATAGTTTGACCGAAAACACAAAATATACAAACACCTCTTCAGAAATTATTTCTTAAGATCGAATAGTCCTCGTCAGATTTTACTCCGTTGTTGTGGTTTTTTTTAACCTTTAGATGGAAGTCAGTGAGTAAACACACTACGCAGCCAGACTCAGAGATCATTTTCTACCTCGCTCCAACTAATATGCAAAATTCCAGTCCCCATGGCAGCCTGGCTCTTTCAGTCAAAAAGTACAACAAGACTTCGAAGTCTAATAAGGTTTATCAAGTAAGTCATTACTGTTTAGGAATGTGTGTAGAGGTGATTGTACTCAAACTGCATTCAGAAAGATTTTTGTTTAATGAAAGTAAAAAAATACCCTAAGATAAG
Organism: Percina caprodes; assembly: GCA_013375575.1. Lineage (NCBI taxonomy): Eukaryota > Metazoa > Chordata > Actinopteri > Perciformes > Percidae > Percina > Percina caprodes. The sequence continues at coordinate 8,746,402 of JABXJD010000004.1, forward strand.
CAAGAACACCCTGTATTGTGTTTACCAATATCACAGAGCTTATCAGCAATGACTCGTTGCAGCTACAGACCACCTCGACGTCTGGCAATAGCACATTACCAATACAAGTGCTGCACCCAAAAAATTAGTTGCAAATGACAGATCAAAGTATACAGCTTAGACATTAGGCCACAATATACTGATTCATATCATCAGGTGGACGTAGTGGCTGAGTTCCGAGAAGCTCTGCCAGACTTGAGCAATGCAATAGGTTGCAGTCATTTGCGTACGTCAGCAACACTGTGGTTTGCAGCTGGTCCACGGGGCCCTCAGTACCCCCATCTAAACCCCCACCACACCCAACATCGGCTGACTAGTATCTATCCTATCACACAAGAAGCACTTGTGGCGTACAGCGCACAGTTCATTGAGTATCTCATGAACTAGTAAAAATGCAAACGAGGACAGGCCTGCAACTGCAATCTTTGGTGCATGTTGATAGATGAGCAGCATTTTGGTTTGGCTTGCTCTGGGCAGCGAAAAAATAAGCTTACTGCCAAACTAAAAGAAAATGGAAAATAAAAAAATTAAAAAGTTAAAAAATCACACAAAAATTAAAACATTTGAACTTTTTTCATTCTGAACACAAGAAAAATAAATGTGCAAAATAATCATTTTTCTCGATTACTGTTTTTCTGATGGCTAGGAGCCCAAATCCTAATTGCAATTAAATTTTGGATTAATTGCACAGGAAATTTAAAAGTTGTTTTATCATATTGCCTTCACACTGTCAGATTCAAGTGTTTCCAAGACTGAGGGTTTTGCAAGTTTCAACACATGAACTAGGAATTGTGTACACCGGTACTTAGGTCTTAGTACCAAATTCAATACTTTTTAGGCTCAGACCATATTGCCTCCAAAATATCCATTGACAGTTAAAGAAATGGACCAACAGTTCCCGTTGTTCTGGACGGAGACCAGTGAAGGAAATTAGAAGCACTTTTCCAGTGATGGCTAGGCGTTACTGTGCAGCCTCCAACTGAGCTTGACGATGTAGTTGTGACGTGGGCAACGTGTCTGAAAGTTGCAAGTCTTCTGGTAGCTTTGCCAAGAGAAATCGGAGTCATTCCCAATCTTGCAGAGATGGAGACCGTAGGTATATGTTAGGAGATAACATAGGCACAGGTGTATTATTGCTAATTAAAATGCTAGTTAACATTAGTAATTAAACCTAAACAGATAACGTAAGTTGAAACTGTCTGCGAGCTTTTCCTGACAATACGGTTAACTGATGACTATGTGACAGCAAGTCGCGTGGTTATGACACAATCGTTAGCCTATTTTTACTAAAACGTCTGCTTCGGAGCCATAACGTGAGGTACAAGGTAATGGAGCTTGTTACATTGTCTTGTTTCTTTAGAAATAAACAATGGACAAATAGAGTCTTTAAAACGCTTCAGATGTAAAGTTATTCACTGTCAAAGTGACGTCAAAATGAATGGCAATCAATGGGATGCTAACAGCAGGTGATGGCTTTGTAGCATTAAAATGGCGCCATAGGAGCTACGCTTAGAGAGGTGAGGCTTACCCCCTTGAAAATATAGAGTATCAAAAAATGCCTCGTTATTCAATACCCAATTTCAATACCTAAGGAGAAAATCTCATCAGTGTCAGTGAGCCAATAAGCATGCAGCATGCTTCTACCACAATCTAATAATGCTTGTTATTGACTGTTTAGCATTAAACATAGGCCTAGTAGAGGCATGCAGGAAAAATCTACATTATGCACTTTAGGCTCACTGAGAAGGAGCTGAAAAAATACATAAAAATGTGTGTGCTGCAACGTGTAATGTTGTCATCTTTTTGTTTTATAAAATTGGTATCAAAGTCACAGTATTGGTATCTGTACTGATATTGAAGATTTTTGACCGATACCCAGCCCTATCGGAACTTCACAATACTGATGACCATTTCCTAAAACATGGTGAAGATTTTTAGATGCTGGTTTTCATTTAGTTCACTAAACCTGAAGACTTGAATGTGCTTGAGATAAGAAATTCACATATTCTACAAGCTTTGTATTTTTGTCAATCTTATGTTGGAATTGTGCTGTAAAACTCTCCTTGCCGATGTACAAGGACAGTCTAACTGCCCATGGTGTAGTTCCACCATCTGAAGTGAAACTAACTTGCAGAGTAGGTTAGGCAAATTTTTTTGTGGTTTCATACACTATTCTTGGTAAAGTATAAGCCTGTGTTAAAATAACATATCACCCCTATCACCCTATGTAGTTCATGGAAAAACCTTGCTACCCCAAATGAAGAAAAGAGGTCAGCTGTTTTGAAGACATTACTTTTCACACAGCAGCCCAAAACTGACATCACCTGCTTGGTTGGTATGTAAGAGGTTACTCTTACTTCCCTGAGATAATAGCAACACCAACATCAAGACTTGTGGAAAACCCTGAAGCAGCCAGCCAACCCATGACATCATCTAGTGAAATAGGAGGAACTGGGACTCGGTGAGCTGTTTACTTAGTGAAGTGAAACATCTCAACCGGTCACATTTCTCGCCCAAATAAGAGGGTCATGAGAGACCAGTAGCATACAGATAATACTATAAAAAACGGGGAAGCTTGGGGAAAGCCAAGGCAGAAGTATATCTAGATATATGCCGAGAAAGTTGACAATCAATTATTTTACTCATTCAACTTATTTCTCCTCTGCTGATTAGCACCCTTTATGGAACCTATTCTGATTTAATCAGGCCAATGGAAACCATGAGAAGTAGATGATAATAGTTTTGAGGTGAACATCTTCTGACAGGTACTCAGAGAATGTAAATGGAAGCAGTCAGACTTTAAATCTAGTAAAAGGCAGACACTCAGAGAGGCAGGCTGGCAGGCATGCTGGAGGACAAAGCAGTGATGCATGTAGAAGTGGTGTGCTAACAGGGTGAGATGGGTGAGACCCAGAGTCAGAGGAGTGGGCTGTTATGCACCGGCGGACCTGCCAAGCACAATTAGCATGTGACCCAGTCAGAGAGAACGCCTAGTCCGAGCAGAGAAGTAAAGAATTTGACACTCAAGAACAACATAATTTAACACATCGAGGATTATGGCGTTTCATAACACCGAGCCAGTTAGCCGCCTTCTGAGCCAACTACTGTATAACCCACCAAAATAAAAACAAGAGACAGTTAAACACAGCTTTGATTCACACGACAGACCACGATCAAACTGTAAATACCTTATACTAACATTTGAATTCCCCTTCGTATTAAAAAGGTAACCTCTGAGCGGGCTAGTGCATTTCAACAGCTGACCTAGGGTATACATAACACAAATTATCTTGGAAGCTAACGTTAGCCAGCAATCACCTGTTGAGCTCCATGCAAAGTCTGCAGCCACAAGTAAAGACAAACTCCCAAAAGAGCCATCAAAAGTGAAACTAAAGGGAAGTTGTGCAACATTCAAATACAAAGAAAAACAGAGTCAATGTGGCCTGTTGTTGTTATAACGTCAAGCTAGTTAAACGTAACTAACCTAACTAAATAGAAGCGGTTTCGGCATGCTAACGCAGTAGCATTACGTGGCTAATAGTTAGCTAGCTTTACGTTAAGAGTGATTTAATATGGGCCAATTTGTGATACATTAAATATTGAAGGAACCTTAAAAGGGAGTTCTCCTCGTTAACACAATGACTCACACCAGACATAACACAACGCCTTAAGAAGAAGAATGTAATATATGTAATCTGATTGGGTATGATTAGCATAGCTATAGCTGCCTAGCTAGCGGCCAGGATGCCCGAAATGTCCATTGAGCGAAACAACGGGAGTTATCCACCTGATCCCGCTTGAGCCTGTCGCTACAGTAGCTGCCTCTTACCGTTCCAACAAGACCCGGGTTTGTCTGAATCAGCTGCACCCAGAAAGAAATGTAGTCTGCCCGAAAGGTAGATAAATCAGTTCGGCCATTGAGATCAACAGAAACAAGTATCCCACATTCTTGGTTTTGTCCAGTTTTGTGTCCTACTCTCACCGGGAACAATCTCTGGCATACAAACGACGCATTCCACAGGCTGAATCCCCACAGGGCTTGGTTCAAATTAAAGGGACACTCCAAGGAGACACGAATGGCCTTTTCTCTATCTGGAGCCCAGTTAATATGATTTTTCTGAAATTATATTAAAAGGTTTTGCAACTCTGGGATCTAAATTATAATTATCCCCAAAGGATAAAGTCCACACGGGCATAAACCATTCATTGTTATTGTAGTTAATTTATAATATGGAGGATCGTGTTATGTTGGTGTTTCTTCTTCTTTCTTTTTCTTTTTTAAATCTTTTTTTTTCTTTCGTCTGATTGTTTTTATGGTTAGCTGTTTTCTGATTGTAGTAATAAGGTGTGTGTGTGTGTGTGTGTGTGTGTGTGTGTGTGTGTGTGTGTGTGTGTGTGTGTGTGTGTGTGTGTGTGTGTGTGTGTGTGTGTGTGTGTGTGTGTGTGTGTGTGTGTGTCAAAATGTAGAATTCGTAACTTAATCACTCTTGGCAGCCATGCTTGATTAGTGGGGAACTGTCTCAGAGGCAAAGCAGGAGAGATAGATGTGTTTCTGGTTAATGTCTAAAGAAGCAGTGCAGTCTGAATCACACTGGATGTGTGATGCCCTGTGCCTTGAAACATGCCAGAACAACTTTGTTTAATAAGCACCCTATTAAAAACAATCATACATTATAACTCCTTCTGCCAGACTGCAGGATTTATAAATGTCAGGGACATATTATGGCCTTTGTCTCCCAAAGAACAGGAGGAGTTAGGAAACATATTCAGTTACAGCCAAGAAATAATGTAGTGGTGAAGTGGTAGCACTGAATGACTAAATGCTTCTCCCCTGGCACTGATGGAAATTGTCCAGTTCAAAGAAAGTGAAATGGCACTAATATTGGGAACAGTTCTGTGTCTTTGTTCTTTATTAAAACTTTATTTGGTGATGTAAAATTCTCCACCAACAGACCACATGGCTTAGGAGAAGACTCTCTGAAATACAATACTGTCGGCAGATGTGTGGCATAAGTCCGGCTGTGTAATCAGGAAATATCCTGTGGGAGCATTAAAGTATCACTTTCAATTGTGGTTACAGTTATAATCCACAGCAATCACTTCCTAACAAATTTTACCCCGCCCATTTGATCACTTTTAACTCTTTTGATTATTTCATTGACATGGCCTTTTTTTAAACATATCTTATAATAAAAGGAATTACTTTTGCTATTTCAAAGTACTATCACAGTCTGACTTCCTGGATCAAAGTTTTTCCATTTTAGTCACAAACCTCTTACATGTCTTTCAATAGGTATTGCAGTCTTATCAGCTGACTTGCAGGCTGTATAGGAGTGACATTAGAGAGAAAGAAAAAACGAGCTACGGGTTGTTAAAATGTGACAAAGCAAAGGCAAAGCAACCCAACACACAAAAGACATAAGAAATGTGGAGAATATATCAAGCCAGAAAAACAAAGAACGAAAGACGTGCTGTCGATCCACATAAACAACTGTCAGATGATGGCGCTAAAATCAGATAAAACATCTAATCTAGTGAGCAGAGTTTTGAAACACTAAGACCCACAGTGATGATGCAGTTTGAAAGAAGTGCAGAGTGAATTTTAGATTATGTCAGTGTGTTTGTGTATGAATTACTGCAGAAGTGTAAATGCTGTCAAAAGAGGAACTGAAAGGGAAAACAATTTTCTTTTTAGAAAGCCAAAAGAATAGCCACATTTAAAATGATGAATGGCATGTACTATGAATATCACTTTCTAAGTTCTGACAATGTTGTAAAGACAAAGTGAAAATGTGCTTACTTGATGTAATGAATTTTTAATGTAATCTGCTATATAACACAGCAATTGTATAAAAATAACATAAAGTAAGAAATACTCATACCTAAAAAGAGTATTTGAGTGTTTCCTGAATAAGTCATCAATGTTTTATGATTTCTTACAGTTTCTGTTTGGGTGTGTGTGATTGTCTGTGGGGATGGCTCTGTTTGTTTGTCAGTGTGCTTGAGTGTGTGTGTGAGTGAGCATGCGTGCAGCCGCATGAGTATAAATAGGTGCGAGTTTGTGTGTGAGTGGAGCACCTGTGCACGTGTGTGTCAGGCTGGAAACAAGCGGGGGTGCATGTACACCTGTGGTTGCAGTGTTACTCACTCATGCACTGCAGGCCATGCTTTCTCTGCAGGGTCTTGCTGCACAGTGAGCAGGTGGCACAGCTGGAGAAAGCGCATGGCATCAAATAATGACTGTTGCTTCTGCCGCTGTCACACACTTTCTCTTTTGCCTCCCGCTCCTTCTCCTTCCCCTTCTCTTTCTGCTGCTCTTTTCTCGGTTCTTACCCTGCAGAGGAACAAGAAAAGCAAACACAGCAGGGTTTTTTACATGAGCATTTGTGTGTTCTCTTTCACTGTGGCATGTAAATGCATGGATGGGTATGACATTGCATAACCATGTCAGAGGCAGGATATCTAACAGGGTTTGTGTAAATAGATTAGTGACTTGTATGTGTAACAATATGCACACCAGGGAACTGATTGGGTCTTTTTTTGCACAGAATTCTAAGCCCTTAAAATGCTTTTTACAGTTTTTGTCAATTACTAAAACACTAAACCCGATTGTCTGAACCAAATGCTCAGTTGCCTGAACCCACTGATTGAATCAATCACTCTTTTGGCAAAACCATGAGCACTTTTCACCTGTTTAGACACAACTTGCCAACACATTTTCATTGTGATGCACCCGTGCTGCATAATGGTGAGCACAGATGACAAAAGTCAAACACAACTAAAGCACAGCTGTCACAACTTGAACACAACAACTAAAAATTTATCACACTTGTGGCTAATGATGTGAGGGAACATATACAGTAAGACAGTTCAGAGAACACTGTTTGGAAGGCCCTACAATGGATGGAAATCTGAGAGGAAGAGTTTGTGTGAGAGGATGTCGACAAAGAACAGTAATATCTGATGAAATCAGAGCTACTGTGATTGACCATGTTCTTGTCCATGGAATGAGCATGAGGGAGGCTGGACAAAGGGTACAACCAAACATCAGTAGATTCACTGTGTCCACCATAATCTGAAGATTTAGAGAAGAGAACAGGTAATTACCTTTTTTTGACATTATGGTACAGTATGTAAATGTTAACAGCAATTACTGAATGACATACTATGTACTGTACCACAGTATACTGTAAGTAAATATATGTTTCATTATATCACTGTACCAATGTACTGTAGTATTGTAATGGAGGGTTGGTCTAACTGTTTGTAGGCCTAGTATTTCATGTATATTTTTTGTAACTCCATGTTCTCTTTTTGTAGAATTGAAAGACTGCCACATGGGGGTGGAAGGACAGGTGTGTTCTCCCCACACCGAGAGACCCTAATTGTTGATATGTACCGTGAGAACAATGCCATTAAACTGAGTGAAATTCAGCAGAAGATCATTGAGGACCATGCAAATTTTGAGGGTATCAACAGTGTCAGCCTCTCTACTGTTGATCGTGTCCCCAAGCGCAACAGACTGCGCATGTTGCTTACTGTACACAAGTGGTAAATGCATAGGATTTGTTTGTTTTTACAAGGGCTACGTGTAAATGCACAAGATTTCAGTTTTTTCTTTTTGTACAAGTGCAAAATGCACAGTTTGTTTTTGTTTTGCAACATGCATTTAGCCTTCAGTGAACAATAAACATTTATTTCTCCAGCTTCATGTCCTGAACATTGTGTTTTCTATTTTTCTACGTAGTGTTTAGTGACTGTTCCGCAGTGTTTTTAATTTTGATTGATTTGGTTAAGATTGACAACATAGTTAAGTTTTGAGCAAAGATTTAACTGTTTTTAGGTGAAAGTTTGGTTTTACAAGAAGAGTCTGAGTTTTTGTGAATGTAACTTGAAAATTGGGTTCGGTGTTCACAGTTTAGAGAAAAGGAGAGCAGCTTTTAAGAAATGTGTCTTAGCAATCAAGAAAAACTGTAATGCTATAAGGTGATACATTCCATTGCCGTTCACTCAGCCTGGTCTATGAAACTATGAGTTCATAGTGACATCGTGCACCATGTGTGGTATAGGTATACCTTATCTTTATTGAAGGAGCCGGTCACCCTGTTCCTTAGAGAGCTTAGAGTCCTCTTCACCTTGGTGCCTTTCTCCACCTTCTCTGTACGATCCTCCTCTTCATCATTCCTGGTCGACACAGCAAAGAGTGAAATACACACCAAGAAAAAAAGGAAATACAAACATACAGAAACACATCTATGTTTTTTTGTCTGGTATTTACATTTGATAATCATTAAAGTTTTTTTTTAAATTGTTTATTTCATCAATATTTTGTTCACTAACTTTTTTTACTAATATCTTTTAAAGTTGTTTGTCTTGTGCAAGTTATATGATGTATACCATATTTCTTACACTCTTGTGATTGACAAAGTGGAAATCAATACACAAATTCTTTATGAGAAACGGGTGATTTGGTAAAATAGTTACAGTTGCAATGATGAGACATTTACAGTAATTGGATTGTTTACATGAATAAAAAACACATTATTGCAGAACCAAGAGCTTCACTGCACGGACACTTTTGGTTGTGACCATAGACGACCAATGAAATACATCTCTATGCAAATACACAAGATATATAGCAACCAATAATTGAGCATTTAATTATGTGGATTTTATTACTTTTAATTGTATTATTTTACGTAATTCAAAACTTCATAGTATCATAAAAATCATAAATGCGAAATGCAGCTTTAGTCAGAAGGGAAGAGTGATAAGGACAGTACTTACTCATCATTGAGGAACTCGTACCAAGTGACATTTCCTGAAACTTTGGTGTCTGGTCTGTTGTTCCTCTGCTTCGCTCTGGGGAGGATTCAATGTGGAGAGACACTCAGTTTCAATTGATAACTGGACCACATATTAACCATAAATAACCATAAGAGACTTTTAAAGAAGTAAGTGAATAGACAACCTGAAAGTATAATATGGTTTAGCCAACAGTGCACTTTTACATAAATGATGTGTTTCACTCAGTTAGCTGGGTTTCATCGTCAGGTAAACTCAACGTCAACAAATGATGTTGTAAAATAAAATAAAAAAAACTCTAGTGTTTCACAGACCCTTTCAGGGATGATGGCACACAGTGTCAGCGCACAAACACACATGCAAACACACATGCCAAAAACATGCATGCACCCACACAGTGCAGTGCAATTCCCTGGTCACAATCTGGCTCTGCTGCTGCTCTGAAGGTTGGGACGAGCATTTGAGCAAGCAGACCTCCCTCTTCTGTTTACTTACCCATGGTACAGCTTTAGCTCCTGCAGAACTTTCTGTACCATCAGCCTAAGACAAACAAAACACTAAGCCTGAGTGGGGGCAGTGGGAGGAGAGGAGAGGAGAGGAGAGGAGAGGAGAGGAGAGGAGAGGAGAGGAGAGGAGAGGAGAGGAGAGGAGAGAGGAGAGGAGAGGAGAGGAGAGGAGAGGAGAGGAGAGGAGAGGAGAGGAGAGGAGAGGAGAGGAGAGGAGAGGAGAGGAGAGGAGAGGGACTGTTGGGAGCTGGGTGTCAAACAATTTGCAATTTAGAGAAGTATCCTCCTTGTCTGCTGTGTCGACACAATCACCAGAGTAGAGACGCACACACACACACGCGCACACACACACACACACACACACACACACACACACACACACACACACACACACACACACTGAAGGGGCCATCTAAGGAGCTGGGAGAGAGGACTGCGGGAGGAGAAGGTTGCAGAAATATGACATGGAGCAGAAATGTCAGGACGGAATGGGGGAAGCCCAGTTACGAGTTAGGGAGTTAGACATCTGTGCCAAACTATAACAATTTACAACTATAGAACAGTATGTGAACTATTGTACTAAAACATTAAAAAGCTGCAGGTATTATTTACGGGACACAAGTGAACAGTTGCCTCCTGTGCATAAAACAAGAGGAGTATCCGTTTTGTTTCTTTCTAGCATCTGGGCTGCCAGTCACACTGGAGCATCCTGTGGACAAGAAATAAAGGGGTGTGCCTAACGCAAGCTTAGATATTATTGATTTGCAGACTTACATGTGTCCTTCAGTAGAATGTAAGTTTTCTTCAGGGTCAAACTCCTCTGCTGCGGAAGAGAAAGAAGCAAAGGTCTCATGATTAATATGATGAAAACAGCTGCCTGCTGAGTAAACTAGCATGTACTCTACATGTACAAACACTCAGACTCACCTCCTGCTGCCCTTGCGGCCTGTTTGGATGTCTGCACAACACGAGAAATGTGTGCAGCACGGAACATTCGTCTGTGGCGAGGATCTCTGAGCGGGAGTACAGATGCCTGCCACCACCAGCCTGAAAGAATAAATACACTTTGATTTACCACTTTCCCATATTTATATTTAGTCATTTTTGGACACTGGTTCAATCCCCGTACGGACCAAAGTATGGTGGTGGACTGGTAGCTGGAGACATGCCAGTTCACCTGCTGGGCACAGCCAAGGTGCTATTGAGCAAGGCACCGAACTCCCAACTGCTCGGGGCGCCTTTCTCTGGGCAGCCCCCTCACTCTGACATCTCTCCATTAGTGCATGTATAGGTACTGAGCATGTGTGTGTAATTCAGGCCTGTGTGTAATGTGTGTAATAACAACAGAGTGTAAATCCCCTTGCGGGACCAATAAAGTATACAATACATTCGTTTTTATATACGTAGTATACGTATTTTTATATTATGCACCTCACACAAAGTCTTTTGTTATTTAGTTTCAAATCCAAGGTGTGGCCAACCATCTCAGCTTATTTGTTTTCTAATTGTCAACAAAATCACATGAAAAGACCACCAACAACAATTAATTGAACTGTATCATCTGTGCAAAAGTCTGATATATCTTAGTAGAGTTCCATTATTGCCGAAAAGAACAGTAAAAAACATAAATGAGCCACACTTGTTTTTAAGGATTTATTTCTTCAGTGGAAACTAATGGGTATGGAGCTGGAGCTGCCATTTTGGTCTTGAGACAAGTTTTGGTGATAATAATATGTATATTGTGTCACTGTTGCTTTATTACCATGCTAGTGACCCTGGCTCTTGGACAGGGGAGCCTCAGCCTGGAGTCATCTGTCTTCTCTCCAGGACATGCTGTGCAGCTGTAGGTCTGCTGAGTCGACTGGAAGAGACATTTCTGTCCCTCCTCATCATCCTCTCCCTCTCCATCGCTGTCCATGGCCATGGCATCCAGACTCAGTCTGTTAGCACATCATAGCAGCAAACACACACAGCAGAGGGCTTACCAGGGAGTGAAATGTATCTATTTTTTTGGTTTAGCTTTACATTAAATATTTTGGTGCTCTGCATTGTTTAAGAAGCAGTAAACAAACTAACCAACTAAACCACCAGAAACCCTGAGCTCAGCCAAAGAGCACAGCATTTTATTGTAGTTTTTGAGAGTGACCATGAGCAATGTTAAGTGAAGTGAAAGGTTTATTTGGGTAAAAACATATAAAAAGACTTTAGATATGAGCCATGAGTCAAGTAAAGTGGGTGTAATTACATTAATCTATGAGATTGCTTCCTCCCATTCTTTCCATCCTTTACAACCATCCATCCATCTTACCTCCTGCCCAGGTTGATAGGGGACACAGGGACACCCCAGCTGTGCCTCCGAGACGTTGACATGGATCTAACTAATATGGGAACGCTGTCCAGGTCTGACTCTCCATCAAAATCCATAGTGGGTTGCTCCTTTACTTCCTCTGGTCCAGTTATTCCTTTTCCTGTTTCCATTGACCCCAACAGTCCATTCAGATTAATTGTCAAGCTAAGCCCTACTGCTGGGCCTGAGGAGTCACCGCGGTCAATGGTACAACCTGGTAATAACTTTGGACTTAGCTGAGTGACCACAAAGTTTTGATGAAGTTCTTCTGCAGGGTGTATATAATAGGGGGAAAAGAGCGCATTGTCCTGAGGGTAGAATGTGCTCAAAGAAGTCTGTGCAGGCTGGGTGATGCCAGGACTGTCTGTGTTTAGGGACACCTGTAAGCCAATATTTAGGGTTTTGCTCTCTGGGACTGTGGTTACTGTGGAAGACGCTGTCTCTCCATGCAGGTCTTTAAAGTATTCAGACTCTCTGAGAGAAGCGCTTAGGCCCAATAGGTCTTCAACGCTGTTGCTCACCTCCGCACAGGGGCAGTCGTAGTCACTGACTACTGAACACGCATCCTGCAACCCAGCAAGCAGGGAGAATGGTGTAGGAATTAAAACAGAGAGAAGATAAACAAGATCCAGCTCCAATCCAAAATAAAAGTAACACAAGTAAGTCTATAGATAGAGATAGAGATACTTTATTTATTCCGAAGGAAATTAAGGATATATAGCCATGCTAGCAGCTCTGTAAGGCTGTACTAAGGCAAAGTATATGTTTAGCTTAATGCTAAAATGCTCACAGAGACAATGCTTATGTTGCTAATCTTTGGCAAGTATAATGTTGTATGGCCATGTTTGTCATTCTATTTCAGAAGGTTAGCATTCCCATTAGGTCTAAACACAAGGTGGAGGTAGTAGGTTGATGGGAATGTCATTAGTTGTGCAAGTATTTGGAAGAATTAAACTGAAATTGAACCTTATGACAAAAGGTCAAAGGGTCAAGGTTATTACAATGCATCCCTGGGAACATGAATATCTGAATCAAATGTTACGGCAATCCATCAAATAGTTTTGAATATATTTTTCAATTTAAAAAAACAAAATGTTAATCTCATGGTGGTCAGAGGATTCATCGTCTGGAAACCATGAATGTCTGTACCAATGAGATATTTTAGTCCGACAGACATTGCCATCCTTACAACCAGGCCGCTAGCATGGTTAAAAAAGGAAAGAAAATAACATTTCCAAATGATTTCCAAATCTAAGAATGCAAAGAGCTTTACCTGGTCGTTATCGGTGCTACCAAAGAAGTTATCCTCAGCGATAGAGGCAGGGGATAGTGAAGAGGAAGATCCTGTCACGCTGTGAGTATCAGGCAGGACACAAATCTGGGCACTGGGAGGCCCACAGGACTGACATGGCTTGCACTCTGATGCTGAAAGATAATGGATATGATGTTTGTGAGTTTTAAACCTTTTCTTAAAAATCAATGATTTCAACAGTAGCACAAGGAGAATAAGAACACACAGAAAGGCAGACCTGTGTAAACCATTTCAGCGATTTGTGTTTGGTGTCAGTACAGTACTTAGGCATGTATGGAGTTTGGCATCACATATTTAAGATTTTTTTTCTTACATTTTACTTGAATGAAAAACCAATGTTTCAGTGTCCCGTGGTGTCTGAAAAGTCTGATCAGGCGTCTAAATCATGTTCACTGTTAAGGTTTCAGCCACACCATGCCCATCTGAGGAGGGGAGAGCTGCAGCTATGACAGGTTACATAAGCCTTATTTCATAAAGCCGTGAACCCAAGACTTACCCTAAGCCAGCCTGGCTCCACAGGGCCTGACTTAATGCTCCTTCAATAGATTTTGCCGTTTCTGTTCCTTTGTGAAGGTTCATTTTCTGATTAATCATGACCACTATAAACTGCATCTGTTGTCGCTAATGCTATACATGCCATGTTATATCTGTGATTTCAGTTATGAAGGAATGATCTAATTAGGTTTCTCCTTTCGTTTTTTATCTAACAGAAATTAACATTTAACAACATTAAAATTAGTTGTGTTCAATATTCACTCTCCTTTTAGCTCTGGTTTGGTCTTCATCTACTCCTTAGAGATATATTCTTCTCTCGAGCTGCTCCACTTTGATCACCAGTTGGCCAGTAACTGTGTCTGTCTGGTCTTTGGTGGTGGGCAGGTTAACCTACAATGGGCTTATCAGACATTTTTGCTAAAAACAGCTGTCCGCAGTTGCTGAAAACAAGGTCGATCAGAGCGGTGAAACTCAACAGTAAATTTGTGGGCAAAAAAAATTGTAAAATAACCCTTTTCACGTTACACAAAGTTATTCGATATGTTGGTGACATACACACACATTAATAAGAGCAGCTTTAAAAACAAAAGATAAAAAGATCAATTATGCTATGAGTTATGGACATTCATTTCACGTCATAGCTTTACTTACATATAATGCTGATAATCTCTGTTTTTTTTTTTTTTTAAATCGTGTGTTGGTGAAGATTGTTTTGTGTAGCTCACTCCTCCACCACTATTGTGTTTTGCAGTGAGATCAAATGCAGACAGGCCACACGGAGTCCTGCACCATGTCCAGCTATAAACCAGCAGCATCCACTCCCCTCTTAAGCGCCGCAGCCAGAGATGCTCTCACACAAACACACATACAGACACACTGTGGATCCATTTTCTGTATCATTAAATCACTCCCTGAGGCTGCAGGGATGGCAGTGTCCCCGCCGGAGGGAAAATTTGTCTGCGTCCAAATCCCACTCGTGTTAAGTGTAAACTCAGACACTCGGTACAGACACAGCAGTGGCTGTTTGATGCTGTCTTGTAGTGCTACTGTAGCCTTTTATGGTTGGCTTCTCATATCTGCTAATACATCCCACAAGGATGAAACATCAGCGTGTGTGTCTCCATAACCATTTTGGCACTGTCATACACAGTCAGCTGTTTTCCCAGTAGTTTGGCTCCACATAACAAAGGTGGTCTGCTACTAAAACTAATGACTATGTTAAACTACTAAATAACCAAATTACATTAACACTTCATCCAAAACTCATTAAATTATTACACTTAATATTTAGTCAATATAATAATTAATGTACTTTATATTACTTACTTGTTCCTCTTTTCTCTATATTGTAATTCCACAACTGTAACATCTGTCTGTCTAAGCGTTTTTTTATTCAAGTCTAAGGATAGAGGGTTAGTTATTACATATGTTGCACAGATAAAGTCCTCCGAAGCTACATAAGTTAAATTGACTTGACTTGAATTGTTCTGCTTTCTTATATGTGTTTCCTCAAAATGAGTTTAGTATTTTGTTAAAACTAAAGGAGAACAGTGACTCCACCAAAGTAATCACAACTTTAATCTTTATAAATAATAAGAAATAGTATACACTATTCTGTATAAGAAATGTCATTTATATCACGCAGAGTGTTGTGACAGATTTGTGTGCCAACGTATGTAACCCTGTTTGTGTTTAATGGCTTGTGACAAGAAGGAAATAATGGCACATGTTCACCACAAAGGTTGCTGTACATACGTTTGCAAAGCTCCATGACAATCACAAGAGGAACTCTGGCATCATCTGATACGATCATTTGATTGCATTGTAGTCAACTGATGTGTTTTCAGAGACAGTGACAGAAGACCTTTTTATGTATAGTTAAGATCATTCTGATGAGAGAGAGAGGCACACACACACACACACACACACACACACACACACAGACACAGACACACACACACACACACACACAGAGCCTATATATTACCCAGCTACAAAAAACCCAGATGACATGGTTTAAATCACACCTATCCAAATAAACATATTATTTGATACTTCAAAAAAAGTGTTTGGATTAAGGTGACCATTCAGTACATTAATGATTCACAGACTTGTGCAAGAGTGTAAGTGTATGTGTATGTGTGTGTGAGAGTATGTGTGTGTGTGTGTGTGTGTGTGTGTGTGTGTCTACAGACTGAGCATAGAGGTGGGAATTGGCCTCCGACAGACCGTACGCTGTGTGCGTGCAGGTGAAAACACAACACCGAGCCTGTTCGATGTGAGGTGGAGGCATACATCAAAACACCTGTCATCTCACAGATCCTCTTTGATCAGAAATTGGTCTAACTAGTGTTTCAAAGCTCCAAGCTACACAGACACCAGGACTGAAGCTAAATGGATGCATCCTACATGGCTTCTTTATGTCTAAAAAAACGTCATATTCCTGTTATAGAGCAGGTAAACTGAAAAGTTGTTGTGTGTATGTAGCTCCACTTGTCAGTCTTTTTCTCAGTGAAATCAAGTTGTTTTTGTTTTTTAATGGATTTATTAAAAACAAAAACAAAAACACTAATCACATCACACCAATGCTACACCAAACATAAAACCCTTCATTTAGGCTCTACAGGTGGTAGAATGGCAGCGCTAGTCAGTATCCTCATACAAAATGATCACGCTACAATGAATGATTTTTCCCCCAATTATAGATGCATGGTGACATTTGTGCATTCTAACATCCTATACAATGCACCAGGGTTAGAGATGACTCTCTGAGCTT
Organism: Percina caprodes; assembly: GCA_013375575.1. NCBI lineage: Eukaryota > Metazoa > Chordata > Actinopteri > Perciformes > Percidae > Percina > Percina caprodes. The sequence continues at coordinate 8,762,682 of JABXJD010000004.1, forward strand.
TGCAAAAAACAAAAACAAAAAAAACTTTTATCTGATAGACAGTGACCTTTACTCACCACAAGCCCAAATCAGGTCAAAATGGTAAATAACAGCCAACACCTCCTCCTGAGGTCACATCCAGTCCACGACCTGTACTGAGTGACAACCCCCTCTTCTCTCGTTCCAGTTTTATCCACTCAATGTTCCCTCTGAGCTACCCAACAGACCAAAAACAGCTGAAGCGTAATCTAGATGTAAAACAGGTACCTCTCTTGAAGGACCATCTCTTCATCCAGAGTTTGGAGAAGGAGGGCCAGGAGTTGTTAAGAGGAGAGTCCGCCATACGAGCAGCGCAATGGGGAGGCCAGCTGGAACTGGAGCTCGCTCACACTGGAGCTCTGGCACCCAGCGAGAAGAAGGGGGGAGGGACGGAGGGAGGGGAGAAAGAAAAAGAGGGAGAGAGAGAGTCCAAGGGAAGGAAAAGGGAGCTGCTGGATGGGGATTACATCCCCCAAAAAAAGGACAGAAAAGAAGCAGGAAAGAAAAAAAAGGTGACAGAGGGAAGACAAAAGGAAGCATGAAAATGTTTTGCTATGGATATTTTAACATTTTTTAACATGATGCTTTCGCCAACTTGTCATGATACAGTAAGTAAGAGTGGAGTCTCTCCAAAAAAAGTTTTAAGCTTTAGGTTTTACTTTAAGACCATCAGGAGCAGGTGAAAACAACAGCTTCAGGTACTCAATTTATATGTTCTAATGAACAGTGGATCTCGTAGTTTGTTTTTATTAAGATTGTTTTTTGGGGGAATTTATTTTTTATGGGACAGCTGAAGACATGAAAGGGGAGAGAGAGGGTAATTGACATGCAGCCAAGTGCTGCAGGTTGGAGCTGAACCTGTGGCCGCTGCGTCGAGGAGTAACCTCTATATATGGGCACGCTCTACGAGGTGAGCTACCCAGCCACCCAAATTTTGCAGTTTCTGATAAAAAGTTAAGGAATATCTTCACTGTAAACATTTGACAAGATGATTGCTGGATGACAAGAGACCAAGGAAGAGTTCAGAAATGGGTGTTTGGGGTGACACAGGGGTGAGCAGATGGGTGTTAAAGCGAGCAAAATTAGCACCATCTACTAGCCAAATGCCGGTAAAATATGCAAGTGGCTGGTAGATTTGCTTCACTCCCCAGCCAGACAAACAATGGTAATCTATTGTAATAATTGTAAACCCTGAAAGGAAGGTTTTGTGTATTTTAATTGTCTAAGATCTCATAAATATCACAAAACATGTTATACTGTTCCAGACCAGTTTTATGATGCATTGTTTTAAGGAAATAAGACAGAAAAAGAGAAGGAAGTATACGCAATGAAAGCATAGGCCAATGATCCATATAGTCTTTTCTTAGTTAACGTCACAGTGGCACGAACCACTACATCTTCTGGGAAGAAGTAAAACAAGTATGGTCTTTTAAAATGCTTAAAGAAACTGTGTAGAGGAACGATCACCACACAGCACACAGAGGAAAGTGTAACTCTAACTGCTCCAGCTACAAGACACAGAGGCTGACAATGGTTGCAACCATTGTGCTTCTTAACTTGCACAAGTGTAACTACGGATGACTGTCAAGTACAGCTCACTGCACATCAAATGGAAAAGTCTTCTTACTTTCCCACACACAGAGAAGGCAGAACACTGGCACAGAAAAGTTATGATGTACTAAAACCGAAGTCTACTGCAGAAAAACACCTCACATTTTAAACAATGCATAGACAAATGCAAAGAAAGAACTGGGCCTTTGTGTGTAGATAATGGTTTGAAACTCCAAACAACATAAACTCTACTTACATTTGATGATAGGTAACAGATGGCAGCATGTAAATCCTCTCTGCTCGCCTAAACAAAGCAGAAGAGCTGAGAAAAGATGGTTTAAAGTCCTTCAGGCCTGACGGTGTACGTTCTGTGTACTCACTGACTGCAGAGAGCCAGCACCCAGCCACAGGATCTCAACCCTGCTTCCTCTTTTTTTCTCATTATTTGCAACTGAGAACAAAGTGCTGCTGAATGGCCCACGCATACAGTTTCACACATTGCTACTGCTTTAAAATGTGTTGTGGCAGCTCACACATTTTGATAGTAGCACAGCATTATAGGATAAGTGCAAGTTGTGGAATCTACTGGTGACAACCAGTGACCTATTGGCAATAAAGCTCACAGACTCCTAAAATCATTTTTATTGTGACAGATCCATTCCACTAAAGGCGATGCATTCATGATTTAGTGCACACATCATTGAGTTGTAGTGTTATCTTATGACTTCCATTAGTCTGATCTCTATTCTTGTGTGCATCTTCATGTTTTGTAGCTTTGTGCTCCCCCTGCACAGCCCTTAAGAACTGGGTTAGGAGGAACTAGCTGTTTGTAGTCAGAGTATAACGTCATTAGAATCTCGCGTTGATGCATGCTGTATCTCTGCTTCTCATCTTTTATTCTGAGATCTGACTGTAGTGTGTGAATGAACGCAGAGGCTCACATGAATTAGCTGCCAGGCCGGATGTTCCCTAACCTTAACCATAACTTGTCATGACAAAACCGAATGACACTTACTAAAAGAAGCGTTATGTCGTAAACGTTTGACTAGTTTGTTTATGGAATCACAAATTCACGTCCATGACAGTGTCAGGTCACTCTTAAGTAGATACCTTCAAGTAAAGTGTAACCCAGTTATTTATATGGTTGTATATGAACAAAAGGGTGAGAATCTTCTAGCTAGTCCATAGTTAAGAAGCACGAGAAGACACGTATTCTCCAATAATTTTATTCATAATTTTAATATAAACAGTTAATTGTTGAATAATTTACACACAGCAAGATTTTTATTTTCATATCATTGCAACATTTTCTGTACATGTCACTACTTGGCTCTCCTTTGAAAACATAGAAAAAATAAATTGTCAAGCGTTCATTTAGTCATGGCACATTTTTGATCCTGTACAATATGCATGTATTTCTGTGTGTGTGTGTGAGTGTTTGTGTGTGTGTGTGTGTGTGTGTTGAATATGTTGATATATGTGATACATAAAGATAATGGCACATTTGGATCCAGTGTGAGGGATGAAGCGATCTCTGTGGGTTGCAGGAGTTTTGGACTGTACACACACATATACACCTGCTGTCTGCATACGACCGATGTCTCGACATAATGTATACACAACATATCCCAAAATTAATACATCAGCATATTCATCGGCAATAAATGACATTAATAAAGAGGTATCCTGCAAGACTACACACAGCATTCTGGGGATCACCTATGTGCACTGAGGAGAGAAAGACTTGAAGGACACAGAGAGGAGGAGCAGCGATCAGAGACAAAGAAAACTGTGGTAAAGACTTCAACAGAGGACAACACAGACACAACTCCATTGATTTAAACAACATACAGCACAGGGAACAGGACTGAGATAAATATAAGGTATTGGTGTGTAAACTGGAGCAGACCACTGGACCAACATTTGACTATACACCAAAGAAGAGGCTGCTTTTCCTCAGAGTCATCTAACAAACAGGGTCACCACACCTGCAAAGCACCCCCCCCCCTTCTATCATTAAATAATTATTTGTATTAAATAACACAAATATGTTATGTTAAATGCTGAGTCTCTTTAATAAAAGGGACTTTTGAAGCCTTTTGAGAGAGTTAGAGAGGAATGGCGCCACTCTCATGTCTGTCCGTTTTATTTATGTTCACACCGCTGGTGTTTTGCACAAATTGTACAGCCCCCATTACATACAAAATCAATTTTTGTGTAATAAACTTTATTACACAAAAAATTTGATGCGAATTATTCCGATAACACCTCCAGCTTTACGGTTTAAACTTTAAGATACATTATTGTTGAACCATTACTACCAACAGTTTTCATTTTCATTTTTAGCTTATTCAGGATTTTATCACTCATGTTTCCTCTTCTTCAAAAGGATGTGCAGTGGTCTTTTCCAGTTTTTCACATATACACACACAAAAAAACAAACATTTGCAAACTAAACAAACGTCTCTTGTCAGAAACAATTTCATATAACATTTGTGATAGGTGACATATTTGTGACACAAGACAGGCTTTATGGGTGACATGCTGCTGTGGCTGGGTGGGGTGGTTGAAATGCATGACAACATTCAGAACATGCATCGGATTAAGAGCAGGGTTCATTGCAAAAATGTTTCAGGCCACACACTGTTTGTCTTGTTACACAGGGGTAAGCCCTCAGACTGGAGTTGTGCTGCTCCTGTTAAGTACATGGATAGATTTCACTCTGCTCTTTTCTGTATAGTGGGTTGTGTCATGAAAAAAAACAAAAACAAAAAATATCTATCTTTTTAAATTTAGAAAAAAAGTTATATACACATTGATAACAATGTTAAATTCATAATGTACAAGAGTAGTAAAAGTTTACAGTCAGAAAAAAAGTAATTGTATTTGCCCTCCATACTTTGGCTAAAAAAAAAAAAAAAAATCGCAATCAACATCCCTAAAATGTAATACTTTTTTTCTTTTCTTTTAAAACAAAACAATAATACATACAATGCTTTGTTCTCACCCTGCACTGCGTTACTAGCATGCTCTGCCAAACCACTTTTTAGGTCATCAGAGTTCAACAAAACAAACCTAAACTTCACTAAAAGAAATCAAGAGTTATTGTATTTCAGGGGACCAAGGGGATCTGCTGTTATTTACAGTTAAGAGCTTATTAATCAGTTCATTTCTTTTAAAAATCATGGAACTACTAAATGCATTTCATATGGAAATCCCCAATTGTAATGCAATCACTTGTTGCTAATCATGGGTTTTTGCATGTGCTTTGGGGCATTGCTGTCAAAAAAGACAAACAGCAAAATCAATGAGAATAAAATTATCAATCTATCCGCTGGTAGATAATTAATTTTCCATGCATAAAGCAAGCCAGAGCTTAGCAGAGTAGAGACTTCAACTGTCATAGAAACCATATTAGTTTTTTTCCCACCAAGCAGTGAGAATATACTTCTCTGCATTTACAACTACAGAACACAGAATGCATAAAAACATAATTCCCATGTTTTCATCTCATGTTTGGAGAAACTCCTCTTTAGTGATTGGTGGAGACACTTTTTCTGTTCTAAGGGGAGTGGACTGCGTGGGAGGGGTCAAGTGGGTCGTTAGTCTGAGCAAGGCACTATGGGTCGGGGCCCTGTTTGCTCTGCCACCCCTGACCTGCAACGCTCCCATCCAACCGCTAGAGGGCAGTCCAAACCACATCACGACACAGAGAGAGAGAGAGAGAGAGAGAGAGAGAGAGAGAGAGAGAGAGAGAGAGAGAGAGAGAGAGAGAGAGAGAGAGAGAGAGAGAGAGAGAGAGAGAGAGAGATGATTATCTTCAAAGGGGCAGAATGATTTCTGATTTATGAAAAGGTTGTTTGGGTTTTTGTTGTTGAAAACTTGTCCTTGGACTTATTATCTCCGTTTTGCATTTTGCAAGGGTGCTGAGAACTTGCGCTTGAGTCAGAGTAGATAAAAGGTAGGTAAGTAGCTCTTCTTCCTCCTCGTCCTCTTTATCCTCCAACCACAAAGCATTAGGCCGCCTCCCTGAGACGAAAAGTTACAATCTAGAATTCATGTCTGTTAATAGTTCTTATGGCACACAGGATTGTCCCAGTCCAGCTTTTGTTTTCTTTGCAGAGGGGGGTCCTCCTCTTTAAAACTTTTTAACCAGCCCAGACGTCAGTGTCCTGATCAGCTAAAACAGACCCAATCCATGGCATTGACAGAAAATAAAGGTTATTTCTTGATATTCACAGTAGAAAAAATATACATACAAAACAAAAATCTGAACAGAGAAATAGACAAATCAACCGACAACAACTGGAGGAGATGTGGGATTTGAATGCTAACTGTTTTGACCACAAAGAGACAGATTGATAGACTGAAGAAGAAGAGTAGGGCTTTCTGCCAGACAACAGGTTTAGGGTGCATGAGGGTCCAGGGCAAAGCTTAGTTAGCCTTGGCTGCATGTAATTTATCAGATATGCATTTAGAGCCAAGAGACTTTTTTTTTGACTCATGCTAATGTCACACCCCCAGAAACCAGTACAGCCGCTAATAAATACAGTCTAGAGGATTGGTGTATATGGAAATACGCACAATAAAGCTATGTTGCATCTTCCAGCACACGGGGGAAGCCTCTTGTGAGTAATTTTATAAACTGAAAATGTATAATACCAATTTACCGCCTGATGTTGCACATTTAATAAGGTGGGGGTATAAAAATTACAAGGAGAAGAATAATACTTGTATATCTTGTAAGCTTATCCGTAAACTCTTAAATCAAGACATAAAACAACAAAGGGCCAGAATATGTTGCTCCCAACAATACCCACATGCTGCAGGGGTCGATGACGGCTTCCCCCGATACACAAGAAGAAGAGAATACTGAGAAACAACTGAGGCAGAGGGGTTAAATACATCACAGGGAAAGGGAATTCATCAGCAGTGTTGGTAATGTACGATAAAGTGATATTATTTGAAATCATGGGATATTGAAAGACTGACGGGGATGATTTAGGCTTTTTAGACTGATTCCTCCATATGCACTGAGGTAGACTCTGGCCAAACACAAAGACGACAATTACTAACTAACTAACTAACTAACCAACTAACTAACTAGCACTCCTGCTGCTCACCAACAGCTACTCCACCTGTACAATAATAAACTAGGACTTTACGCTCCACTCTCACGACACCTTAAAAATGCTTCACTAAAAAGCTAACTGTGTTCTTATACAATGACAATGATCTTAATAAAATAAATATCTGGTATTTGAAAGATATGGGCACCATCTTAATTAAAAATTGCATATGCGTGTGAAGACCAGCACAAGATAAGCAACCTAGGTCAAGGTGGAAACAAGAGCTATGTCCCACTTCCATACTAAATCCTAATTCTAACTGGGTATGCTATGTAGTGTAAACAAAGATGCCCTAACTGCCAAAACAGTTTACTCTTAAGATAAAAATGTAGTATTAGTATATAGTGTGGAACTGCAGCACAGCTAAGGTCCACCATTTATCTGTCATGTACGCAAAACTAACGGCATCAGATTTTTTTTATTAGATCTTTTTTTCCACTTTTATTTTCCAAACTATGTCACAGATTATTTACAAAGTACAAAAGCCCAAGATTGTAACTCTTCAGAATAATTAGCTATAATCGACATCATAACCTCAGGCGCCTCTGAGTGCACAACAGCACAGACTCTGGCCAATCCACAGTGTTACCGCTAAAGCACTAGGTGAACATTTGTGTTCAAACCTTGAGCTGGCAACAAGCTCAAAGGAAAAAAAAATGCTGAATAAAAAAGAACTGCCCCAAAAACTGCCACTTCTCTTCCAGCAAAGAACAAAGTTATAACCCTAAAAACATAAATGTAGATGCAGCTTCAATTTACATCCCTCTTATGCCTCTCCTGCCTCATAAGAAAATACAGAGAGAGCACAGAGGCCTGTGTATGTGTGTGTGTGTGTGTGTGTGTGTTACTAGCCGATATAACTAGCCTGGACGTGGCTCTGGGATTGAGAAGGCACTGGTAAAATATGGAGGCAGCTTCTCTGCTTTCTCTGACTCTGATTCTGTGGCTCATTGTTGACAGAAAGCTGCCAACACTTTGGATATACTATAAGGGCTGAATGCTGTTCGGCTAGATTGGCAACCATGCCGGTCTGTGTCCAGATAAAAAAAAAAAAAGTTTGGTGACTAAGACCTCCCATGTCATCGACTGCTGTGGTTAGAGAGTGAGAGAGGAGCACTTACGGAGCATCTGCTGCGAAACTGTGATGGCTCGGAATAGTAAATTAATCATCTTAGAGACAATGAGGGGTCAGCAACTAACTTTTCTTTAGCTTTGTGTAAGAGTACGGTTGACAGGAATGTTTTTGATTCCTGGCAGGAGGGGCAACCTCCAGATATATGATAATTAAAAAGAAAAAAACGTTTCACATTTATGTTTTGAATCTGATGGAGTGATGGTTTCAGGTTTGCCAGCAGGCAGGCAAAGTGTGTGTGTGTGTGTGTGTGGGGGGGGGGGTGTACAAGCAGTTCCAACTAAATCCTGGAATGTCAGACCTGAGTGAACTAGCTGTTGCACACCATGTCCTGACTGCCTAACTACATGTGATAGCAGAGAGAATAACAGGATTAACACTCACTCACACACTCCCTATCTCAGCGAGAGAGAGAGAGAGAGAGAGAGAGAGAGAGAGACTGCCGCTCTCTGCACTACCTGCTATGGACTCTGAATACAGTTGGAACTCCCAGCCCAGCCCCTTGACCACAACATGTGGAAATTTCCAACAGTCTGATTTGGAGCAGTGAGTTCAGCAGCCAACAGGAAGCCTCAGGAAGAATAAGAAGGGAGAGCGTTCAGGAGGTGTTTGGAACGACAATAACACGGGAATTTAATAGAACCTTCCATGTAACACTGACGCCGTGAGCTGAGCTCCCACGTCAAATGGGAAGGAAACGAAACCGTCTCTTTAAATTAAAAGGGCGTTTTGGGCTAGCTAGTCAAAAACAAAATTTTTTTTACAAAAGGGCCTCATCATTTTACGTCACCTGCATTTGTTTTAGAGCTAGTGTTAATTCCCCACTCTGCCCTGATCCAAACAGCACCGACTGAAAAACCATCACTGTTATGCCAACATAAGGGAGTACAATCACCAGGCAAAGGACAAGCTCTTCACACTCTCTAGCCTCAATGACGACCAGCACAATCACGTGAAGGACATAATAAACCTGTGATAACAAACACACAAAGAGCTCAGCTACAGCGTGATCTGACCAGAGGGAGACACAGACAAACACACATCAGGTGCCCTTTCACCTAGAAAGACCTCATTCCCCTTCTATAAAGCTTTTTTTTTGGTTATTTCATTGTTTTCCCCTCCCCAGTGTTGTAGTAAAGTTGCCTACAAATATTGACAGCTCTCAGTGGGAACAAGATTATAAAAAAAAATAAATAAATGATGAGGTGAGTTAACAATATTTTGGGTCTTTCTCCTTTCCCATCCACATGGAAAGAGAGCACTCAAGGGGGACTGGAGGCCTAAGACACAGAGAGCACTGATGGTAGATTAGTGTGATTTCTAGGGCTATAAAAATAAGAAAATTAAAAAACCCAGAAAAAAACCTGGCAAAACAAAATACTAGCAAAGCTTCTGATGAAAAATATTACAAATATGAACTATTTACAAAAACATCAAAATGTCATATATTATATATGAAATATTGGTACATAAATACCAATATTCCATATATACTATATATATTATATATATTTATATAATTCTATACCCACTAAAATATATCAAAGCAGCAGCTATTGGTCAGTCTGAAGAACTCTTTTGTCCAATTCTTAACTGTTTAAATATCCTTCAGCCATAATAGTGAGGACACAAAGATACAACTGAGAAAGAGAAGAGGAAAAGAGAGAAAAAATAACAATAAAAGCAAATAAATTAAAACTATTCACCAAACACCCAACAAATCTGTGTGTAGTTTGGAATTCTGCATAACCAAAAGAATACAAACAAAAAGAACACATTCCTCTAGGAATAGATGTTTGTTCTATGATCAAGTCTTTGAAAGACATCCCACCGTTCCAAACTGATTAAGTCATTGTTCAAAAGGAAATTAGTGTAAGCGCTGATAGACACTTCTCTTTGTTTATAGGCCACATACAAAAAGGCCACTCTCTGAGTAACAAGATTTCACTTGGTAGGGTGGGGGGGACAAAGCACAGAAATGTGGAAATGCAGATTGGTGAGGAGAAAAAAAAGGGACAAGTCTTGAGGAGGTTGAGCATAAGCAGCCTTCTTGGTTGTCTAAGGTTTGTTGTGTTCACAGTTTTTTTTCTCTGTTTCCATCACAAAGAGTCCAGGAAACGTGGCAATAGTGAAAAATAATAGATAGGTAATTCGGTAATAGAAAGTGTTGTGGAAGAAGTTAAAAAAAGAGAGTTACACCATGTTTGCATCCTTTGCATGCCTGTGTGCGGCAGCCATGAGGAAGAAAATAAAAAGTCCTGAGATCTGTGTCTTTTTTGAAGGGCTTCTCCAAGAATAAGAAAACCATTAGAAAATGATGAGAGGAACATAAAAGATACAGAAACAAGTTATTTTAGCAAACCGGAAATGTTAGGAAGGGCTGGATCGGGGCAACGATAAGATTCGTCCGTTTTTCTTGCCACCGTTCATGTGTGTGTAGGGGACATGCTCCTCATAGTTCCCCCTGAGGGCCACCGAGGGCCCGCTGTCCCTGCCTAAGCTCTCCTCTCTCTGGGAGTATGACGACGGGTCCAGTGGGATGCTCTCCATGTTGTCTAGGTCCAGGTCATACTCCTCTGTCTCAGGGACTTTGTTCTCCTCGCTGTAGAAGAAGGAGCACTCCTGGAAAGAAGGATGCAGGTCCTCCCGCAGCATCTCGATGATCTCGTGGAACAAAGGCCGCATCTTGGGGTTGTACTGCCAACACATTTGCATTAGGCTGTGCCTGGAAAAGAGGATAAAGAGGCACAGAGCTTTAACACTTTAATGCAAACCTAGGGTGCTCAGAGAGTGTGTTACCCTTGACTATATTATCTCATCTAATCCATTCATTTCATTCACTTAAGCACTCAACTCCTAATGAAATTTTTTTTTTTTCCCCCAGACACATAATGGGCCCCATGTTACAAAATGTATACCTTTTGATGCAAAATAAAGGTATAAAGACTACTTAAGAAGCACACATTTGTACCAATTCCGCATCAGATTAAGGCCCAGGAGTGAGCAGTAGGAAACAACTCCAGATTTACTGTTTGACAATTGCGTTGGTGTTCTGATGCAAGTAGTTTAAAAAAAAAAATTCAAAGTGTCTATCAGCTGGAAAAGCTACCTTAAAACTTTAGTAGAGATCAAAACGTCCACCTATGTCAATGTGCTGCAAACGGATCAGTTTTTCCCATAAAAGTATAAACTATAATCGTGTCCCCGAAAAAAAAACATTAATAGAAGTCATCAAGATGATACCTTCTATCGCAGGTACTGTGTAACATTATCCAGACTAAATATAGTTAAAGTTAAAAGACAGTAAAGGTGCCCCAAGGTGCCAGTTGTGTCTGTATTAACTCACATCCTCTCGGGGCAGTTGTCTGGTCGGTCCAGGTATCCTCCATCCATGACAAACTTTAAAACCTGTTCATTGGATAAACCCTGGTAGGGCTGCTCTGCTAGCGTATTGATCTCCCACAGCACAACGCCAAATGACCTGCAGACACACATACAACCACATGTGATCGAAGGGCACTGATAATCTAATTAGGAATGACAAGACTGCACAACAACTGCCGAGGTGTGACCTACCAGCAGTCAGAGTGGGCAGTGAAGACTCCGTCCTTCAGAGACTCTGGAGCCATCCACCTGACAGGAAGCAGGCCCTTTCCTCCTTTACGGTAGTAGTCAGTCTCATAGATGTCTCGGGTCATACCAAAGTCTACGAGAGAGAGACAGACAGACAGACAGAAACACTCAGTATACCTGAACTGTTAGAACACAGTAAAAGAGATTCACAAATAATGAACACTCTGATTCAATTAAACCATAACGCACAACTCCCGGAGATTAACTGGAATTGCAATACTAACAACGAGGAAAACAGAACAGCAACAGTACCTCCAATCTTGACAGTGAAGTCCTCTGCCACCATACAGTTCCTGGCTGCCAGGTCTCTGTGGACAAACTTCTTGGCGTTGAGGTAGGCCATGCCGTCTGCAATTTCTGCAGCCATCTGGATCATCTCCTTCAGCGTAGGTGGTGAACGGCCTGTGGGGTTGTTCTACAAATACACACATGCACAAAAAAAAAAGACAGTCAGTGATGTGTTTACACCAGAACTAAGCATCCTTCCGCTGTAATGATCTCCACCTGAAGAGATTGCATATCTGCAACCCATACCTCAGAGTCTGGCCTGAGACCACGCAGGTAGCTCTTCAGGTCACCATGGGTCATCAACTCCATCACTACCAGGGTGGGCTGACCTTTGGACACCACACCTAACAGACGGACCTACATAGAGAAAAATAAGGAAAAACACACATGGTCATACACACGTGCACTAAACAATATTTATCCTTACATTGACTGACTACACTTGTTGGGATGTAAATATATTAAAGTTGCTTTTTCCGTGTCTCCACATACCTACTGTACGTACATAGCAACGGCATCAATTTACAGCAGAAGCATGAATCGGCCTTTACTAAGCTGTTTAATTAAATTATATTGGTAGGCACAAACGTTTCCGTGTAAACTTTTTGTTTTTGGAGTCAAACTGTGTGTCAATATGGCAGTATGAACACAACAAGTCATGATTCTATGAGTCATATATTATCATGCTGGTTTCAACAACATGATGGAACTGTGTAACATACTGTACTTCACAAGTGCATAGAAATCTGCTCCAATGTGCCTGTTAGAGGTTAGAAAAGAGTTTTCTGAGTCGTACCACGTGGTGACAGCTGAAAGCCTTCATGACGGAGGCTTCGTTGAGAAACTCGATCCTCTCGCGCAGGCTGGCCGATTCATTGACTGTCTTGACGGCTACGCGTGTGTCCGGGTCTCCTTTGATGATGTCTTTGGCAATTCCTTCGTACACCATGCCAAAGGAGCCCTGACCCAGCTCTCTGAGCACTGTGATCTTCTCCCGGGGCACCTCCCACTCATCAGGAACATATACTACACAAAGCAAAACACAAATCACGATTTTGATTAAGTGAACCATTCACAATTCGTCACGAGGTGCCACTTTATCATTTTAAAAACAGAAAAAGTCCAACAATGTTGTACTTGCCAATCTTAGCAGTAATGTCATAATGCTTACCGTCATTGGTGCTGATGTACTCAGGGTTTGAGGAGGCGATAAGAGGTCCTGTTGGGCCTTCTGTTTGCCTGTAACACAACCACAGAAAAGAGATGTCAAAAACTGTCATAACATGTGACCTTTCTTCAGGTTGTCCGGACCTTCTTTTAGAATCTGTCTCGTTTATTTGTCCTTTCGCATACTCCTTATAGCTACTGGGCACAAATTATTCAAACTTAAACCTTCTACATTAAATCCCACTATAGGTTTAGGAACAAAATATGCACCATTCCCTCGTTGATGTCATATGGTTTAATCTGCTCAGTTTATATATCCAGAGGGTTGGATCATCCTGATAGGCAGCATGCCAGTCAAAGATCTTACCTCTTTTAAAGACCACAAAGACTCCACCTCCCAAGAACAGCAGCAGGATGACGCAGATGACTGGACCCATCACAATCCAAATTAAACCTTGATCCGCTGTAATGAACACAGAAGTTATTGGTCAGTTCACTTGGAAGACTGCATGTGTCTGAATATGAAAGACAGATCTGCATTAAAGGCCAATATTTTGTTTAACAATAAAAACAGAGGGGAAATAGGCCTTGGTTGCTAAATATTTTGAAATATTTTTGAACAATTATGCAAGCAGTTTATAAACTTTCCGATTCATGTGAATAATGCATGACATGCAAGTTCAGTTAAGTCAGACATACAGCCTCTGGTCTTACGATTGGGCATGAAGAAGTAAGTGGTTTCTGTAAAAGAGCCATTTTCTGCCAAGGAGGTGGCACGGACCCTCACACTGTAGTTTCCAGGTTGCACAAGTGAAAGCTTCGTGCCACCTGACTTGTTATAGGCGGGCCCTGACACACAAGCTGTGTGACCCTGGGGAGAAAAAATAACAAACAAAAAACACTTAAGCATAAGATATCACAAGGAGTGATGACAAGACCTAAATATTATTCTAAAGGTTTTTTTTACCAGAAAAAAGTCTACCAGAGTTTCTACCAGAGTTGTAGATGATGACAAACGGGATGCATTGCGTGTCTCGCCTCTCTCAGACAGAGCAGGTGGACTGCACTAGCGGCATCGCCTCTCACTATTGTCTACTTTTACATGCTGGACGCCTCAGCCCAATGCATGGTGTGCATGGTGTTGGAGTCCTAGCTGGAACAGGGTGACTCTCCTGCAGGTTTGTGGACACTAGATAAGCTTGTCTGGTAATACCAGAGCTACCATATCTCATAGTGAGACAATGAAAGAAATATTAAGAAAAAGAACTTAAGGTTATAATAATATCCACGATTCTTTGAGCAATTTCAGTATGATGTCTAACCAGACAACCCTTCTTGCTGGGCAGGTGAGGTTGTTCATCTTGAATGACGCTGTACCATCTGCACTCTATTTATGCACTACCTGGTGCGGACAGACACACGTTCACCAGCCAATCAGGATTTGCGTAATGAGACAAGTGCTTCCGTGGGTTGCAGTGAGGCTTGCTCTTACAGTGAGACATCTCACTCTCACTCATATTACTCAAAGAACTGGGGTTAGGATTATAACCTTAAGTCTTCCTTCCTGCTTCTGTCACTATGGTAACAGAACTTCTACTGGTTCCTAGGGTCAGGCAGTGCAGCAATGAAAGATGAATTCTCACATTTACAGTAAATAAACAACAACTACAACACACACACACACACACACACACACACACACACACACACACACACACACACACACACACAGAGTTGGCATGGAGCTGTTTTGAGACACACAACATGGTGGTTGGAACAAAAGAGATTGTGTAAGTAAACTTCTGCACACAAACCCACAGAAATAAAAATATACAAACATACACATTGGGAGTTTGTAGACAAATACGTCTTTATATATAAGGGGACTGCCTGCCTCCACTCCCCACAGTTTATTAAGATCACTCCTGGTTCTCTCTGCATTTCTACCTTCCTTTATTCATGTTTTCTTATGCACCTGCCTGCTCTTTAAGCTGCTTCCTACAGAGCATATCAAGATTTTTGCTTTCTTCCCTCACTCCTGTGTCCTTCCGTTTAGAAAGCCTCCTTCCCCTGACTTTCCTCGGCATCCTCACTCTCTCAAAGTTCGGTGATACTGACCTCTGTGTCTCCAACCTTTCTGTAGAACACCTCGTACAGGATGATGAGGCCGTTAGGGAGCGAGGTGCATTCCATTTAATCAACACATAGGAGGCTCGGCTGTCACTATCTCATGGGTCACAGGGCCTGGGATATCGTCTGCTTTCTCTGTAGGTACCAGACATAAAGACATACACTTAACATGTGCATTATAAAGCAATGCATTTCCACATTGTTCTTAGTTGGCTACTTGTCTCTGATTGCCCATACAAACTGTGCATGTTAATCATCATGAAGGTTTATAACCCTTATAACCATCATGAAGATTTTATTGCAGGACCGTCGGATTAGACTGCTTTACGTTTAGCTTCTGAAGGTGTAGCTAATAAACCGGCAACTGAGTGTGTATATGTGTGAGATTTGTATTTGTTCATACCCTCTGGCAAAGTTCGAGCACTGACATAAGTAGCCAAGCTGCAGCGTTTGAGGTCTGTTGGATGGTTGCAGGCCATGATCTCTATTTTATAACTGGTAAAGTGTTGCAGGTTGGAGATGACTGTAGACTCCTTTGACAACACTTTCAGCTCCACCTTAGGAAAAAAGACCAGAATGTAATTACGCCACCAGTGTTAGTGAAATATGGTTACACTCAAGTCATATATACAAAACCACTTATTTTTGTTGGAAATACCATTTGTCCTCACACCACAGCCATGGAAAGAAAATCTAGTTTATATTGACTGAAGCACAGTATGGACAATGTTAATAAAAAAATAAAGCATAAATAGCATAATACTTTTTTTTTCTAGTAACAAAAACTAAATTATGTCATGTGCTTTCAATGGTTCAACATGTGAGTTAGAGGCTAACCTATTTTAATTGCATTAAATACCAAAGTTAAAAGGAATTTACAAATATGAAAATATGTTATTTTTCAGGGGACAGATGTCAATTTTGTTTCTTCAGATTTTGAGCAAATTGTAAAGGGGATCAGTATTATTTTTTTATTTTATATGTGCGTCTTAAACCGGGACATCTAGGATGGGGAACAACAAATCAACACGTGTTGACACAATGACAAATCTGTATGGTACAGAAAATCAAAAGCGTTTGAGACCTTGGATCCCTCCTCATCCTCGTCTTCGTCTTCAGGGGTGGCTGTGGTTGAACTGAATGCCAGACTGGGGGCTGTGGTGAGGAAAGAGGGTAGGGTGGCATTGGCAACTCCCACTGAGCGTCGGCGACGAGACGGTCTGGACAAACAGAACAAAAGGTGAAGCAGTAAGCAAAAGATTGGTAAAATGCCCCCCAAAACCTTAAAGGAAGTCATTTTTTTGTCTCTGCATGCAGTCCTCTAACATGAATGGCTTTCATACAAAGTCTGGATAAATTACCAAAACAAAAGTCAGAAGCATTTCAATTGAATTATATCCAAGCAGATGGAGCAGTAGTGTGGAGACACCCAGCAAGGACCTTTGCTCACACTAACCTTTAAAGTGTGTAGCAAGTCTGACTGCATGACATTCATCCACAAATACCACCTACTGCCCTGCTGGAGGAGCTTCCAACCCTCACCACTGGGTGGTGCTAATGAGCAGGTCCACTTTACTCTCAGTGGTGTAAGCCCATCACAAAATGCCACAAAATTAAACCAATTAAGACATAAAAGACGTGAGTGCACCTCTGTGTAAGGACGGTTAGTAATCACTGTCAATGAATTAGAATACTATATTCGTTCCTTCCAAAATGACCACCATTAAGAGTCATTGAGTACTACACTTCACCCCAAGTGTCTGAAGTGAAGCCTCTCTTTCATTGTACAGGGAAGTGTAGTTAATGTTGAACCAATACTTACTCAGGTAGGAGAAAAATACCAATATCCCTGTATCCCATTGCTTGATGGATAAAAAGAGCACCAGGAGTTCTTTGTGTACCTCAGTGTATGGAGCTGACCTTGGCCGATTCAACAGCATGGGATCCAAATTCAGCTGAGGTGTGTGTGAGTTTGAGTGTTTGTGTGCGTCCAACTGGCAGTCTGACTGCACCCCTGACTGGCATGAATGATAATGGGCACAGTAATCACTTCCCTGGTGAAGCAGAGGGAGAGACTGTGGGTGTTTGTGTGTGTCAGGGGACAGGGTAGGGGCACCGCGGCGCAGACAATAAACACCTCCCACCCTAAGCCCCCCACAGTAGTGCCCCGATTAAAAACAAAAAAAACAAGGGTCTACATAACCCCCCACACACACACACACACACACACACACACACACACACACACACACACACACACACACACACACACACACACACACACACACACACACACACACACACACACACACACACACACACACACACACACACACACACACACACACACACACACACAGAGTTGGCACTGAGCTGTTTTGAGACACACATCATGGTGGTTGGGACAAAAAGCGTGTGATGGCGTCTGACAGTGTGTGACTTTAATGTGGCTACTGATACAAGAAAGAAGCCTAAAGTTGGCCTGGACTTGTTTAAATTGTTCAACCGTTAACAAGGATGTTCATAAATGTGTCCTAATTACTGATCGCTTGCTTTGACCTGTAGTTTCAGTCTGTATTGGTCGTGCTGGTGTTTCATAACTTTTTTTAAAATCCTGTTGAATACATGCTATATATACTGCCAAGATTATAAAATGGTTATTGTATAAAATCAACAGTTTGGAAATGTTGCCCAGTTGGGTTGGTAATGAGCTGTAACATTTAACTACCTGCTCTCAAAGACTTCATTGTGGAGGTAGTTCTCAAAGGTCTTGCGATACTCTATCTCCTCCTGCTCTTTCTTTAGCTGGTTGTCTGTCTTGGGGCAGGCGCAGCACCTGCCCCCTGAGTTGGGCTCATCTGTGTGGTTCCACTTCAGCTCATCCTCGCTGTCCAGGTGGGTCGGGGTACGAGATGGCAGCTTCATTCCTGGGCAGAAGAAATGGGTGGAAGGGGGAAGACAGACAAAAAAATGTGAAGTGAGCAGGAGCTTATTTGTTTACGAACAGTCGTCTGGGCAGATTTAAATAGACCAAGCCGTGGATACCGACCTTGGAGGCAGTAGTCAAACTTGTAGAGGTCCCGATCCTCAGGCTGCTTCCGACAGATGACGCGGTAGTGGGTGATGTTGCCATTGGGATTGGTGGGAGGCTTCCACTTCAGGATGATCTGAGAGGAGGAGTTGGAGTTGGACATGGGGTCCAGAGGCACAGAGGGTTCTGAGGGGGATAGAGAAAAGCAACAGTTAGGACTGCATTGGTGTTGTATGACCTTAAGCCGTGTTCAGATCGACTTCAGTCCTATGTAAAAAAATAAAATAAAAAATTAAAAAAAAAATACCCGCAGCCCTTCATTTGAATGGAGCCAGTCTAGCGATGCAAATAGATACATGCAAGTGCCCATTACTGGTAGATTACTTGTAACCATGAACACTGGATTACTACTGTTTACCACATCATCATCACAACTAAAGATAAAATTAATGCTGCAGTGATATTTTTTCCCAGATGGCAAAGCGGGGGAGGAGGAAGACATAGATGTAAACAATGCAGGGTTGAAAACACACATGTGCAAATGAATTATGAAGAAGGAAATGCTTTCAGCATGTTTGTTATGCCTCAAGGATACAAACAATTTGTTTGAGTGAAAAAGACTAAATGTAAACACAACTGTGTTTGTTTAGAGGACCTAACTTAACGTGTGTGTGTTTTTTTTAAAGTAGTGTAACTCACTGGAGGCATTGGTGCGGACGTAGATTATCTCGCTCTTGGCTCCATTAACCTGGTGCTCGTCAGATGCAGACAGTTGGGTCTTGACCATAATGGCGTACTGGGTCCAGGGTTTCAATGGTCGGATGAGGTGCCCCGGATCTTCCGCCTTCTTGCTGTCCGTTGGGCGGGGTGGAGGATCAACATCAGCAATAGCCCAGCTGTTGGAGCCACACGCATCCTGTCCATCAAACTCCGTCACATTCTGGTACGGCCTGGAGCAGACAGAAAAAGAAAGAGATCCAAGATAATTGATTGAACAGCTACAAATTAACAGTGAGAAGTACTAATGGAGCTCATTTGGCAAGGTAAGGCAATGCAACTTTTTATTTATATGACACATTTTAGTACAGGTAATATATACTAGGGAGCCAAACAATGAAGGGCTTTAAACACTATTAGTTTTATTTTGAGTGTGATTCTGTATTGCAGTTGGAGCAATTGGAGTACAACTTTAAGTACAGGAGTAATTTGTTAATTGTTGCGGTCTAAACAAGCTATTCTATTGTTTGGGAACAGTAGTCAAACCTGGTAGAGATCCGCTTTTCAGAGTCAACATGAGATAAAAATACTTTAACTTTAGATATATTTTTCATGTGAGCAAAAGCTGTAAGCAGTTAAGTTACTGATATGACTTTTAAAGTTGAGTCCAAAATAACTCTTGACGTGGTCTCTGTACCTCAGAGACAGTGATTCTAGGTGTGAATAAGTTTCCTGTGTCTGGTTTTTCGAAACAACTATTATCTCAATTTTGGCCCTTATTCAGCTGTAAAAGAGTTCACAATATTCAGTAGATATTAATTCAGTTTACAAGCTTAACTAAGCAACTAAGACCAAGCAAAGGTCCAAGAATTGACCCCTTGTGGAACCTCTATGAAAATCTTAGTTTCAGCAGATTTAAAGCCACTGTCAAGCAGAGAACGGAACCTGTTGGACCAACTGAATCTTGTTGTCTCTTCATTAACATATCATCGCCAGTATCAAAGGCAGCAGTGAGATCAAGCAAGGCCAACCATAATGCTTGCTCATCGGGACCCTCTCTTTTATTCTTGTGTTTTTTCTGTTTTTGTTATTTATTTTTTAACTGTTTATTCTTGTGTTTTATCTGTTTTTATTTTTTAACTGATTTTGTGTAAAGCACTTTGAATTGCCGTGTTGCTGAAATATGCTATACAAATAAAGCTGCCTTACCTTGCCTTGTCATTTTATTTTATTAATAAACTTTGGTATGTTTTGTGCCATGATGTGAAAAACTCCCATATTTTTGTCAAGATACTTACGCCTCTTTGTAGAGAACCATAAAGCCCAACAAGTCTCTAAAGTCTAAGGGCCAAAAGGGCTCCCACTTCAATATAATCATTGTTGATTTTGTCTTGATCAGGGTGAAATTCAGCAGCTTGGTCTCACCTAAGGGATGAAACAGACAATGCTCAGCACATGCCTTTGGTAAAAGAGCAAATGGACAGTACAACATCAAAACCCACACTGCTTTTGAGGTATAGACAATCACTCCATAATGGTAAAACCAAACATAAGCAGCATTTATGCAAAAACATCTTTGCATTTTTTCATAAAATCATACATCAAAACATAAAGCTAACATTTACAAAATGCAAGTCACGTGGAGTAAGGATGTGTGTTTTCTATTTTTCCTGAGGGACACGCCTATATAGATCCAGTATTTTATTTCATTCAACACCTGGCTGCTGTTCAAGCCGCTCTGTGCATAAGGAGTATGTTCCAGTGCAATAGTATACTTCAACACATTCAGCAAGATACTGTACATGCGTGAAGCATGTACTCTCAGCCTAAAGAGCTAAAATGAGTGGTAAAAATAAAGGGGAAAAAATTATGTTAGTACTGCAAGCACACACAAACCTAGAGCAGATTTAAAACAATCTAGAACATTTTAAAATAAATGTAATCAGTAAGGTGGTGAACATTAAATCTCAAGTCTGACATTCTGGTTAACTTACAGGAGGCTTGGTCCCCGTTGGTGCGTACAGCGATGTCATTTTTTTGGTTGCGTTCCTTGGTTCCCGTTACCTCCTCCATCTTACGGATTTCAGACATGCAAAGTTTGGAGTTGTAGTGGAAGAACATACGACCACGATGGATTGTCAGGTTGTGCTTGGACCAATCCCACAGCTCACGCAGGTTCTGGTTGTCCAGCGCATAGAAGGCAAAGACCCTAACAGAAACAGAGGGAAGACAGATAAAGAAATTGACACAATGTTTATTTAAATTGAGAAGAGAAGAGAAGAGAAGAGAAGAGAAGAGAAGAGAAGAGAAGAGAAGAGAAGAGAAGAGAAGAGAAGAGAAGAGAAGAGAAGAGAAGCTTACTCATTCTCAAGATGCTCCCCCCTAATAATGCGTAGTTTGCGGAGGAAGGAGAGGGACACCAGGGCGTAGGCTCTGCGAACAATCAGGGAACCTGTGATTTCCTCAATTTGGCCCAAACTAGCCTCCAACTCAGCTGCAATGTTATCTGCAAGGAGATGGACATTTGGTCATGTAGATAGCCAGTAGGTGATGGCAGACAAACACACGCATTTGAATGTACAAGTGGATGGACAAACTGTATGGCTAGACCTGACAAAGAGAGAAACACAGACTGAGAAAGGGAGGGAGAGTGATGGAGGGAGAAGGACATAGTGTGAGAACCATAGCCTCTAAAGGAGGCCCAGCAGGTGGTGAGGTGTAGTAGTACTCACTCCCTCCTCGAATCTTGATGATCATGTTGCCGTGGAGTACAGTGCAGCCTCTCAAAGCCTGGGCTGAAGTTACTGAGTCAATTGTCTTATTTCCCACACACAGTTTAGGACACAGGCCTGCACATGGCGAACAGGTCAACCTACGCAAAGAGAGAGAGATGCCCACAGATTAGGGCCATCAAAACACACAAACACAAAAAAAAACATTGTGTGTCAATTGAGTAATTACTGCCTGATATGGTGGACAGAGAACCTAATCAAAATCGGATTATTGAGCACGGTACATTCCAAAGCTACGAAACAACCGAGGCTGCAATGATCATAAGAGCTGACAACTGACGTCACAATATTTTGTAACACACCAAGCTCAGTGTCAGGCCGCTAAGACCTCAAAGTAATATTACTGAGCAATGCCTTAATTTGGTTGGGACTGGGATGACATGGCATTTTCAAAAAACAAAGCTCAAATACGTTTAATGGAATTTAACTAATATACATTTATTCTACTCTCAGGAATCTATTCTGAATTTTATATGCAGGCAGCTAGCTATCTGGCTTCATATTTGAGTTTGTGATCATGCTCATTATTTTTTTTTACCTCTTGTTCCTAATTTTTTGCACTGTTCTTGGGCTTCTTAAAAGCGCATGCTTAATTTAACTTCACTTAATATCAAATAACAAAGACTTTCTAATAACCAAAGTGGTTGCAAGATAATAAATCTGTGCTAAAACAACTAAATATCAACAATAGTGAGCGTAAAGTTTCTCAAACTCATCATCTCAAATGAGAGATAATCAAACAGAGCCTTGCAATTCAATGAATGAGTTGATGTGTTTAGAGGTGAATCTGCATCATTCTCTCAATTAATCTGATAAGTCCCATTATGAATCTATAGGCATTTAGAAGTGGAATTAGATCACACAATCTCTCATCCATATCTGAGCCTTTATCATTTGTATTAGCTTTCTCATCCTTTGCTTCAATTACTTCTGTCTCACATAACACACACACACACACACACACACACACACACACACACACACACACACACACACACACACACACACACACACACACACAAAACAAAAACAACATGACTAAAACACCAGCTGCAGTTCCCAACAGGCATTCCTCTGTTTCTCTCTCTCAGCTCTATGAGTGGCGTCCTCTCCCTGCGAACATGTGCTTGTGCACGTAATCACACAGACACGTACACTGAGCAAAGGGGCCTTGATAGTGTTGGTTTTCACAAAAGGCAAGCCTTGTCTTGCGAGCAGCCGGGTAACGCCACAAGCTGAAAAGGGACCCCGGTGCTTCATTCACAAATGAGCACTTTTTTGTTTTGAAGCCCTCTCAAAGGAACATAATCCTTCTCTTAAATTCCGGTTCCAGCCTTGACATCCCTAACCACAACAGTCTGCCTTTCACCTAAACTAAAAAGCTGCTTTGTGGTTGGTCGGCTACACAAAACTAAACATATCGCTCCTTACTCCACTTAGTGATAGCTTCACCCACACACAAATGTTTTTTCAGGGGGATGCTCTGATGTGAGGTGGACGTGCAGCACAAAGTAGAGTCAAAATAGTTTTCTTGAAAAATACATTCACAAAACTCAAAGTAGAGACAATGACATCAAACAGCAGCCTTAACAGGCACCTTTTTAAAGTAGCCCGTGCCTGGGGAACAGCTAACAAAGGATGCTGTTGTTTTCTGCGGGGACCATGCAAGCTCTGTGTGCACTGCCATTTGTAAGCTCACCCTGACTTAATTCTATGTTTATGCAATTCTTATTATAAGCCCCCTTTCCAGGAAGCACACACACACAAGTACATACCATCTCACCCAAACCATGCCCCTGCTTTCCCCTTAAACAGCCAGGACGTGCTATAGACACCATTCACCATGGTGACATGAAATACTGAGTCCCAGGGGTTTTGTTTTGGTCCTTGTCTGGCTTTTCTTATCCACCCTGAGAGAGCCAAATGACCTATTACATACCTGGCTTCTGCTAGTTTCCATTTTATCAAGCTCTTAATAATTTACATCAATCAGAGACCAAATCACTATTTCCTTTTATGACTTCTGGGTGAGTGGAAACGAACTGTAATAACCTCTCCAAACAACAGTGAGAAAAAAAGACATTTTGTGTGTCTCTCTTTCTCCCACATGGAAAATCGTATATATTCAGCTTCTAAAAAGTAATGCTCTAGTTGCAGTGTAGAAAGAGAAAATGTTTTGGGCCGTTGTACTGAAAAACACAGACACACACAGGCTGGGTGCAACAGCAGCTCTTAAAGGGACAGAGTTTATCTGTCCGGCTGAACTCTTTGACTCGGGCTCCAGGGTCTGCTAGAACCATCTACAACAGAGGCGGCAGCTGACGCTCAGGTTTGGTTTTGGGCCCAAGCCTGGCAGAACCAGAAAACACACACACACACACACACACACACACACACACACACACACACACACACACACACACACACACACACACACACACACACACACACACACACACACACACACACACACACACACACACACACACACACACACACACACACACACACACACACAAATTGTGCTGCCAAAGCATCCAGGAAAGATGAGCAAACTCGTTCTGTAAACGTTAGTGACGGCCAAATGTCAAGAGAGCACAGCTACCTTTCTGGAAAGAAAAGACGAAGACACAGAGAACATATATCCGAATGAAACTATATATATATATATATATATATATATATATATATATATATGGGTAATTCTTCAACTATGGTACCTTTTGAGCTAGACAGTTTCAGAAAATAAAAACATTTCTACAAACAGTTTTATAGTATCAGTTGGTTTCTCAATCTTTCTAGAAACCTACCCTGAACTTGGCTGTGATGATTTGTATTGAATAATATATATTTTTGGCCATTTTTATCTGACAGTCCATACAAACGGTCATTTCCATCACATAACATAAAAATGTGTTTTTAAGAGAAAATAATTAAATATCTTCTGTTAAAAATACATTTGATTAAATAGCACACACATCTTTGTTCAAATTTGTGATGTATTTATTTTTCAAATATGTAACTGTAAAGATTTTACAATGTTTACACTAAAAAACACCTAAAACTGTATCACTGGAACATTTCATTTACTTATTATAGCTCAAAATCATGTATTTCTAAAAGTTTATACACATATCTTACCCGTAACTGCACAATTATCAACACCACTAAATATAGTTGGCTTGATTATATGTTATTTATATGTTTAACTTTAAAATATGTGTTGTGGTGGAAATGACGTGGTGTGGTGGAAGAGACAGTGTGTGGCGGAAATGACATAGATAGGCAACTTCCAATTAAAACTATTTTTCTACTGCTCTATGTGGTGAACCAGAGCAAATCAATAAACAGTGAACAAAACCATATCAACAATATTTTTAAATTGAAAGCAATCCCATAAATGAAAAACATGAATTTGTGTTAAAAATGAGCAAATCATTTCTTCACTGCTTTCTAAATGCTGAACTAGCAAACTAGAGCAAACTAGAGCAAACTCGTTATGTCATCATTACCTTAATATAACCAGTTGAATATAATGTTGAATAATAGATAAAATAGGCAAAATCGAAAACTTATATGCCCATGGAAAAGGAGTGTCTTCTTTAATTGCTTGCTTCCTTGTTGCATCTGTTGCTTGGTTTTCATTTTAGGTGACTCTAGGGGCTCCAGGTTCTTCCTAAGTCGATGACATCTTTTTGTATTTTTCAATTTTTCTGAGTGCATCCTCAAGCTTTTCTTTAATGTGATTAAGATTTCTGTACACCTTTGCTCTTGCCTTCGCAACCTTTTTTCTCCCTCTTTTCCTCTGAGGAGTTCTCTCTGGTCTAGGCTCACACAGCTGAGGTGTTTCAGGGATTTCTTCTGTATTAACACTCATGTTGTCTGGTGATTCTGGTGGTGTTGTTTGTGCCATGAAACTATTCACAGCTGAGACCATTTTCAATTTCCTACGTTTGTTTTGTTGAGAAATTCGCCATTGTCTTCTCATTTTTCGTTGTTCTCTTTTTGACATTTCTGTCACAGATTTAACAACACCTTGTTGCTTTTTCTTTAGGTATCTTTCTCTATCCTTCTTGAGGGACTCTGCATATTTAAGTGGATCTGATTTTATTCTCTCTCTGTATAATCTTGACCTCTTTGCTGTGGTATTGCTTGCCATCTTAAAGAAAGAGCCAATACATCATGTCAAACTTTTTCTCTTATTTACCAACAATATTGTAATAATAATGAATAATCAAATACTTCATTACTACCTTAACTCAATTCATTATGTTTTTACATTCAAGTTTTAGTATTATAGCCCAAATAATTTGCTGTTTAGCATGAACAATGTCATTTCCACCACAACTTGTCTTTACCACCACAATGAACACCGTGATGGAAATGACTGTGGTGGAAATGACATTTCCGTCCTTTCCCTCCAAAATCTCAGGCTTTGTTAGCATGCTAATATTTGTTTTTAGAGTTAGCATTAAATATACACAAATTATACATTATTAAATTAAATTTATCCAGTTATTTTGACGTCCATGTGAAATATGAGCTGTTTGGAAATGACGACCAATAAACATACTCTCAGTTTTACTCATATTTACCTTGATTTTTCTTCTTTTCATCACCCCTGTAGAGGTAACCCTTTCATCCAGCCAAATGTTCCACTGTGGAGTTTCTGTTGCTATGGTTACTAAGTATACAAACCTAAAACAATGATCCCAGGAGTCTATTTTGTACAGTGTGGTGGAAATGACGGTGAACCCAAGGGACAAGGGTTCTACTTATAAAAAATATAGGAAAATGTGAATAAATATAGCAATATATAATATGTATAATTGAAAAAGACATTATTTTATCATTTGTTCTTGAAATCTACATTATTTAAATATTTAATTTGGAATTAAGCAAGGTTGAAGATACAAAGTCGGGCTTAGGGACAGAAGGAAAACAGTAAAAACCATGCATAAAAGGCCTCATATCATATAATAAAAAGAATGATTGAACCATGATACATTTTTACAAGTTCCCCTTAGGGTGAAGTAAGTTTGACAAAAACAAAAATGAAGAAATGTTTTTAGTTTTTATTATATCATCCAGGGACAAGAAAAGTACCATAGTTAAAGAATCACCCATATATATATATATATATATATATATATATATATATATATATAACTATATATATATATAACTATATATAACTATATAACTATATATAACTATATAACTATATAACTATATATAACTATATAACTATATAACTATATATATATATAACTATAACTATAACTATATATATATATATATATATATCTATAACTATAACTATATATATATATATATATATCTATAACTATATATATATATATATATATATATATAACTATAACTATAACTATATATATATATATATACATATATATATATATATATATATATATATATATACAGTGGTGTGAAAAGTGTTTGCCCCTTCCTCATTTCCTGTTCCTTTGCATGTTTGTCACACTTAAGTGTTTCGAACATCAAACCAATTTAAACAATAGTCAAGGACAACACAAGTAAACACAAAATGCAATTTGTAAATGAAGGTGTTTATTATTAAAGGTGAAAAAATCCAAACCATCATGGCCCTGTGTGAAAAAGTGATTGCCCCTAAACCTAATAACTGGTTGGGCCACCCTTAGCAGCAACAACTGCAACCAAGCGTTTGCGATAATGTGCAATGAGGCTTTTACAGCGTCCTGGAGGAATTTTGGCCCACTCATCTTTGCAGAATTGTCCTAATTCAGTTACATTAGAGGGTTTTCGAACATGAACGGCCTTTTTAAGGTCATACCACAACATCTCAATAGGATTCAGGTCAGGACTTTGGCTAGGCCACTCCAAAGTCTTCATTTTGTTTTTCTTCAGCCATTCGGTGGTGGACTTGCTGGTGTGTTTAGGATCATTGTCCTGCTGCAGAACCCAAGTTCGTTTCAGCTTGAGTACACGAACAGATGGTCGGACATTCTCCTTCAGGATCTCTTGGTAGACAGCAGAATTCATAGTTCCTTTTATCACGGCAAGTCTTCCAGGTCCTGAAGCAGCAAAACAGCCCCAGACCATCACACTACCACCACCATATTTTACTGTTGGTATAATGTTCTTTTATGAAATGCAGTGTTCCTTCTACGCCAGATATACTTGGACACACACCTTCCAAAGAGTTCCACTTTTGTCTCATTGGTCCACAGAATGTTGTCCCAAAAGTCTTGGGGATCATCAAGATGTGTTGTGGAGAAATTGAGACGAGCTTTGATGTTCTTTTTGCTCAGCAGTGGTTTTCTCCTTGGAACTCTGCCATGCAGGCCATTTTTGCCCAGTCTTTTCCTGATGGTGGAGGCATGAACGCTGACCTTAACTGAGGCAAGTGAGGCCTGCAGTTCTTTGGACATTGTTGTGGGGTCTTTTGTGACCTCTTGGATGAGTCGTCGCTGCGCTCTTGGGGTAATTTTGGGCAGCCGGCCACTCCTGGGAAGGTTCACCACTGTTCCATGTCTTCGCCATTTGTGGATAATGGCTCTCACTGTGGTTCGCTGGATTCCCAAAGCTTTGGAAATGGCTTTATAACCCTTTCCAGACTAATAGATCTCAATTACTTTCTTTCTCAATTGTTCCTGAATTTCTTTGGGTCTCGGCATGATGTGTAGCTTTTAAGGATCTTCTGGTGGACCTTACTGTGTCAAGCAGCTCCTATTTAAGTGATGCCTTGACTGTGAACAGGTGTGGCAATAATCAGGCCTGGGTGTGGCTAGAGAAATTGAACTCAGGTGTGGACAACCACAGTTATAGTATGTTTTAACAAGGGGGGCAATCACTTTTTCACACAGGGCCATGATGGTTTGGATTTTTTTTCACCTTTAATAATAAACACCTTCATTTACAAATTGCATTTTGTGTTTACTTGTGTTGTCCTTGACTATTGTTTAAATTGGTTTGATGTTCAAACACTTAAGTGTGACAAACATGCAAAGGAACAGGAAATGAGGAAGGGGCAAACACTTTTTCACACCACTGTATATATATATATATATATATATATATATATATATATATATATATATATATATATATATATATATATATATATATATATATATTCCTGTATCGGAATAATTACAACCATTTAGATCTTATTGTGACACCTGGTTCCTCAAAATGTTTTAGTCGAAAAACATTACAGATACTCAAATTTGCATAATACTATTGACGGACGGTAGGGATGGTAGGATTTTACTTTTTATTGGTATCACAGAAAAACCATGATGTATACCTTTTCCCCTACTCGTCAATCTTCATTGGTGTGTGTGTGTACTCAAATGTACAATGTGTGTCATCTGCCTGACTGTCTGGGCATGTGTGTCTGTCTGGGCTTCTGCCAGACTAAGCCACTGTGGTGACGCTTGTTCTTGCTATAACCATTGCAGCAAAGCAGACGCACAGAGACCCTGAGGTTGCAACTGCGTCAGAATACCAATCAAAAGAAAAGTGATGTTTATCGCATAAAGTGCGCACACATACGCAAGCACAAACATAAACAAACACACACAAAGGATGCCATTTTGGCTTATGCCTCAGGGTGTATTACTAAGACTTAAAGCAATGTTCTTTTCTGTCTAAGCACCTAATAATCCCTGCAGGCTGGCAGCATGCAAGGGAAAGTCAATCACACACACACACACACACACACACACACACACACACACACACACACACACACACACACACACACACACACACGATGCATTTTGGAGAAAGTCATGTTTGGTTGAAAATGGTCCATAGGGTGTACTAAAGTTCTGAGCATGTAAATGTGTTTTATTTACCTAATAAATATATCTCTATATATACAGTACATATGAACCTCTCTCTATCTGGACACAGTGGACATTTCCCCCAACCTGCACCTGGAAAAAGTAACCTGACCAAGTGCTTTACTGGGAACGAGCTAATGTAGTCACAAACACGTTCGGCACACACAAACACTCAAATGCATGTACGTGCGTGCACATACACATATTTACGCACAAACGCGCAAACACAGGTTATCCCAGAAACACACAAACACCATCAATCATCCAGCCACCTGTGGCTTCAAGAGATGCACACATCGCCAGCACACAACCTGCTCTTATTAGAAGAAACTTAGAGAAATACATCTCTCCACACTATTAATGTCTCTGTCTTTTACACCAACAAAAAGTCGTCTTGTGACCTTGTAAAGACATCTGTCACGGCTTACATACAGAAGACTACTACTTCTTGCTATGGGACTTGGCAGCATATGATAATGTTTCTACTGGAAAATGCTTTATTCTTTACTGCCCAAACCAATGTATGTGTTTTGAAAGCACGTAAACAGGAACGGTTTAAAAAAAACAAAAAAAAAAACGTATTCTCATCATTTAGCAACAGCTACTGACGCAAAATGAGGAAGCTGTGATGAGTGATGCTCCTCTACTTCCGTTTACATCAAAGTAAGAATGCTAAATAAGGTCATGCCCTGGCTTGTTACACTTGCAGACAAAGCTGTGTGCTAAACAGGACCAGGTGAGGTCCAGACTGTTTTTAAATACACGGCACCTGCTTGACACTTTTACCAAGAGGGAATTTACAATGAGATAAGAAATTTTGTGTGCTTAAGGACAAATGTCTTTAACACCGTGTGTGATTGCACGTGTGTGTGTGTGCATGTCAGTCGTGGGGGCAGGGCATGAAGTTAACTTTTTTGACCACCTGCCACAGTGGCGGGGGGGATTTTTAAATCACTTTTTACCAGCCACTTTTTTTGCCTCATGAAGGTGAAAAACAGGAATTGCTGTGTCTCTATGAGCCGACACATGGACACTGCGCCGTTGCTGTAGTAGGGGGGCCGGGCTGGGACACACAATGATACAGTTTGATAAAGTACTTATTGAACTTTTACTTATCATTGCACC
The DNA here is from genome assembly GCA_013375575.1 of Percina caprodes. NCBI lineage: Eukaryota > Metazoa > Chordata > Actinopteri > Perciformes > Percidae > Percina > Percina caprodes. The sequence continues at coordinate 8,793,245 of JABXJD010000004.1, forward strand.
TTCAATAATGTAGCTGTCCTCAATTTACTTAAAAAAAAAAAATCCTGTACATCTGCGGTTATTCCTGCATCCACCGTGTGTGATTGTGTGTGTGCGCGTCAGTTGCAGGGGGAACAGAGCAGCAGCCCCGCCCACTGCAGTAAGCTGACAGGATTGAAACAGCAGTAACTTTCAGCAACTTTATAGTGAAAAAACGTTACAGCGTACATTGATGTTAAAATGTTTTACAGGAGATTTTCGAGTCACACATGTCTTGTCTTCATATCAGAAACAAGGAAATTAATTTGACCCGTTCTCACTCCTGCTTGGTCAGTGGCTGCACGTGGGACTTCTGGGATTGTCGCAAGTAATGAAAATACGATAGGGGGCCCCGGCTGTCAATCAATGTCTTCCAGTGATGCGGGCTCCCGATTGTTCCGGGCCTGTAAGCAACTGCGTACCTTGCTTACTGATAGTTAAGCGTCTGAATCACTCAGTTCTCATTGGCTACCAGCCAACGTGGCAGGTAGATTGACAGTGTTACCCGCCAATTGCAAAATTCACCCGTATTTGGCGGGTATTAATTTTATGCCGTGCCAGGGGGGAACGGAGCACTAGCCCCGCCCGCTGCAGCCAGCGGAAAAAGCAGCAACTTTCAGCACCTTTATAGTGAAAAAATGTTACAGTGTACATTGATGTTAAAATGTATACAGGTTGGCAGAACCATCTGACATGTTTTGCACCGTCTTTCGCTGTACGTAAATGTTCGAGTGACACACGTCTCGTCTTCATAATAGAAACACGGAAATTAATTTGACTCATTCTTGCTCCCGCTTGGTCAGTGGCTGCACGTGGGACTATTGGGATTGTCCATCCATCCATCTTCATCCGCTTATCCGGTATTGGGTCGTGGGGGGAGCAGCTCCAGCAGGGGACCCCAAATGTCCCTTTCCCGAGCCACGTTAACCAGCTCCGACTGGGCGATTCCGAGACGTTCCCAGGCCAGATTGGAGATATAATCCTTCCACCTAGTCCTGGGTCTTCCCCGAGGCCTCCTCCCAGCTGGACGTGCCTGGAACACCTCCCTAGGGTGGCGCCCAGGAGGCATCCTCACCAGATGCCCGAACCACCTCAACTGGCTCCTTTCAACGCGAAGGAGCAGCAGCTCTACTCCGAACTCCTCACGGATGACTCGTGCTTCTCACCCTATCTCTAAGGGAGACGCCAGCCACCCTCCTGAGGAAACTAATTTCGGACGCTTGTACCTATGGATCTCGTTCTTTCGGTCATGACTACTGGGATTGTCGCCAATAATGAAAATGTGATCAATCAATCAATGTCTTCCAGTAATGCGGGCCCCTGATATGTCCAGGCCCGTAAGCAACTGCGTACCCTGCTTACCTATAGTTATGCGTCTGATTTACTCAATTCTCATTGGTTACTTGCCAATGTGGCAGGTAGATTGACAGTGTTACACGCCAACTGCAAAATTCACCCGCATTTGGCAGGTGGTAGGGTGTTAATGTCAGACCCTGTTCGTCGGTAAAGACTAGTTGTGGATGAAAGTTACATCTCCGAATAGCATCAATAACACAGCAATGTTTATAGTGGCATTAAAGACTCCTGTGTGTGTGTGAGTGAGTGAGTGAGTGAGTGAGTGAGTGAGTGAGTGAGTGAGTGAGTGAGTGAGTGAGTGAGTGACGTACGTGGTGGAGTTGATAGTAGTGTATCCAGAAGGACACTCTGGAATACAGGCCCCATTGTGGATGACATATTCGTAGCAGCCTGACTCCCGGTCCTGATTCAACTTCTTAGTCTGCTTACACTGGTTGTGGAGCTCCTGAATTTAAAAACATAGACAGCGACATGTTTTTACTCTAGCGTATACATGTAGTTTACTGTGTCTACATTTGTGCAAAAATATTATTAAGTTAATATTAAGTTAACCTAGTTATTACCAACCTGGCAGAAAGAGAAGCTGATGCAGCGCCAGCCCCTGAAGACATAGTATCCAGGAGGACACTTATCCAAACAGGTATTCCCATGCTGGAGGTTCCTGCATGCCACACAGCTACTTGCATTACCTGGCTCAGAACAGCCGCCCAGGCACTGGTCATGGCAGCACTGGCCTTGGAGGCTACACGCACTAGGCTTACAGTTGTCCAAGCACACTAAGGAAAGGCAGAAGGTGAGGAGAAAAAGGAAAGAGGTAGTTATTGTCAGGTTTAATACACGTAAACTCAGTCATGTTTTATTTATCTATTTATACATATTTATTTATAACCACTCCTGATTTTGATGGTATTTGGAGACAAGTGGGAGAGCAGTTGGACTTCACATTCAAAAAACACACAAATACCCTACAGAAGCCAAATTTAAAAAATAAAATAAACAACAACAAAAACAGCACTAGGCTGCATGAAAGCAGAGATGCTTCTCTCTGTCTCCGTTGCTCCATCGAGCATTTAACTGCTCTCAAAATGTCAAACAAGAAGGGGTGGAGAGAACTAAAACCTGTGGTCAAAATGACCACCAAGTGGTGGTTTGCTCTGATCTGAGAGCAGCGAGGGAACCACATGCATGTTTGGTGTTTAAGTACACACGCATGAACATGGCTGCATGAACTATAAACAGGTGTTCTCAGCTAGGCTTTGTGATTCCTTGTTGCCTTTTCAATGTGTTGTTAAAAGAGAACAAATGAATGTTGCACTGCCACCAGACGAGTACAAACCTGCAACTGAAAACTCTGACTCTCACAGAGAGATCAAAAATAACAAAGCACAGAAACATCAGTGATTTTCTTGCTGGGTGATGGACTGCTGACTGATATTTACATCACTAACTTTTTTTCCTACAGAAGATCCCAAATTACCCCCCGCATTAATGTATACACACTTGTCTGAGCTACTGTAGGTCAACAAAGCATGAACCTATCTAGCATAAGCTACTGTATTGCACTGTTGTATTAACAAGTTGAATATGAGCTATGATTACATGACTTCCCCTCTGTATTCTGTGGTTATGTTATACTAAAAATAATATCCAAACATTTTAACTGAATTTTAACAAAAGCACATGATTAGACAAAAAATAATTAGAATGCAAGAACACAATCAAAAAAAGCTCCATGTAATTTGCATACGACACATGCAATTGGACAACCACTGTTGGAGCACTGTTGAGGGCTGTTGGAACGAATTCCAAAAGTTGAATATAATTCAAATAGTAAAAAAATCAATACTAAATCAAATGCTAATTCAAAAATAATAAATAAAATGCTAAAATTACTATTCGAATGTGATTTTTTTTTTATGAATAGGTTTGCTAACGTTAGCTAATCTCCCTCTTCTCATGTCACGTCTGATGAACAAAAAGTTACGGGATTGGCATTGTGAGCTTACGTTACGTACTGAGTAATGTTAGTACGGGGGAATGACAGGCTGCAGCTAGAAAGAAGTCGGAAGAAGGATGGGAAATAGTTTTAATGTGACTTTAAAATTGACATCCACCAAGCCAAAATGCTTATGTTATCATAAGTTAGTTAGCTGCCCTACTGCTGTCAGTTAGCTTCGACTTCATATATTACCGTCTAACAGCTATATTGTGACAATCTCCAAGAAAACAGGTTGCTTTTAAATCACTTAAATAGTAGTGACAGCACCGTTTGGCTTAGCTAGTTATCAATGCCGTTAGCATCGTGGCTAACACTATAGTTACATACTGTAGTTTATGACAAATCGTTTCGGCTGTGCTTTCTAACATGATATCAATGTGCTAACCGAGCAACGTCAGCCTTTACAACAAAGCCACTTCAATACACTTGTTAGATAATATTTCATTACAAAGTTTTCTGTTGATTTGTGTTCGTCACTGTGTTCGTGGTGGAAAGTAATGTAAACTGAGAGCGGCATGCCAAAAATGCAATGAGCAATGACGTAGGTCCCCTTCAAGGCCAGGCTAATGTTGGAAGTCCCTCTAGTGGCCAGAACGTGTAACAACAACCACATGCTTATAGTGGCATTGCCAATGCATAAGCCTGAGTAGTGTAGTACATTAACAGTAGTATTAACAGGCTGCATATGAGCATTAACTATTTGAATATTATTGAAATATAAAAATAAATAAAAAAATGAAATTTGAATGTTATTATAGAGGAAGATTGATAGCTCTAGTGTCCACAATTTACACCTGATGGCTAACAGCGGTAGCTTGCAGCGGCATGGAAACAACTTTAATTGCTAATAGGCTGAACATTAGGGCATTGCCTCATGTCAGGTTTTATTTGACCTATTGGAAAACAGCATTTGGTGAAAGAGCCTGAGTGTCAATTGTGATTGGATTAGCAGACAGGTTTGACCTGTACCCTGTAATAGTCTAATAAACTAGCGGTTATTGCCTTGTCTGAGAGCCAGTACAGACTCATTACATCTCACCTTATAGCAGGCATTGACCTTTTTACCAACTGCACATACTGACTGGGGGAAAAACAAAGAAATCATCCAAAAGCAATGGGTTGTAAAGAGATAACTGAGGCTTCATTCATTTTAGTGAAGTTACATCAGCCAGATGTTTAAAGTGAAAAAAAAATCTAACTTTTGAAATTAATCAGCCACTCGCACATTTAGACAACATAGATTTCTTGTGCCGACATTGCATGCTTAAAACACAAAATCAGTGTTTCAATCTTTCCACTGACTTTGGAATACACTTGAGAAAAAAGCTAAATATCTAGGTCATATCTGACCTCCGACTAGGTTTTTTGCCCATGACCCCAAGTGTTAATCGTCTCACTATACTGTCAGCTTTGATATCATGTGCTAACTGAACCAAAGAGTGTCAGGGCAAGAAGTAGATCTATGTCACATAAGCTACAAACATTTAAAAGACAATATGACCCTGCTTTGAGTCCCTTATAGGTGAAGGAAGGAAAGTTAAGGAAAGGAAAAGAAGATTCTGTATTATAGTATGATATTTCAGTTTTCTTAGTATAAACAAAGCTAAAATCAAAAAAGACAACTGTTATAATTCCCTTGCAGCTACAAAATTGGAAGTTTCTTTTTTTTTTTTTTTTTTTTTTTTTTTTAAGAGAAGAGCATCACACTGTTTATCTTAAAAGTGCAATGGGGGCACTGTATGCCAGCCTTAGAGGGATGCCACCTCTATGAGGACATCACAAGAGCTCTCACTGCCAAGGATACAGCTAGGACTCCCGCCCCCTGCACTGGAGTGCTGCCCATTGTGCTGCCTGAGTAAAAGCAAAGAGGACAGACGGGGTTGTGGCAGGGGGAGCGGAGGGGTTGGATAATGAGGTTAAAGAAAAGAACAATGACGAAAGAGACATTGGGACAAAACTGCGGAAAGGGGGAATGACTAATGTTGAAAAAAAACAATCTCAGACTTTCTGGGTAGTTCATGCAGGGGTCGCTCCACTACATTTTCTTTACTATGAACTAAACTCACTACTGCACACAGTCGTGTCTGACCCACAGAGAAAATGCATAGCTCTTCTCTAGCCCTCCCCTCTCGTCTGTCTGCTGTGCGTGTACATGCTGTGACCACGGCATCACATAACAGAGCAGGGAGGGCTGAGACAGCTCGCAGATCCAGCTCCAGTCAAGGATCCATGCCGGAGTGCCGCTCCAGCCCCAGATCCACCCTCAGCTTTAGCCAATGTGTTTGCTGACTGGGGGAGGCAGCCATTCAATGGCCTCTTCCATGTAGGGGAGGAGGGACGCCCAGGGTTAACCCTGGCCTTGCTGGGGCAGACAGGGGGCAGACGCAGCCAAGTACCCAGCATGCCAGGGAAGACAAATCTACTACTGGTGCTTTGGATGAATTAGAACGAGCTTAAGGCTGGAGCTGGGCCGAAACAGAGATAGATAAATCCATTCAATACAGGGTCATTAAAACAGTTGTTTACATCCCCCTGTTGTATTAAGAGAAACGTTTAATAAATCAATGCACTACCTTGGTATTTTATTTCATCTTTCAGTTATTTTCTTTATTAATCCAAGGTATATTTACCCTATTCTTCTCATTTTTATCTGATCCCAGCAAAATCATCTTAGCAGGGATTACTATAGTAGCGTAACACCACTGCAGCAGCATTATTCCCCATTCTGCTCACGCTAGCACCAGGCTACACAAGCTAGCTGCTATGACAAACATGTTCCAGTCAGCTCACTCATTCATTCATCCCCCCTTCCTCCTACTCCACTGTCCTCTTCCCTGTCCCTCCTATTCGCCACAGCCTCACCCCGCCCTGCACCACTATCTATCTCTCTATCTGTCTGCTTGCCTTTCTAGGCCACTTAACCCCTCCCACTTTCATTCATACAACGCTTTGTTTTGTTTTCATGCTGGCTGGATGGGGGGATGGAGGAATGATTTCACTCATGCTTCAACAACAAGAGTAGGAGGAGGAGGTGGTAGCATCCTGGAGAGCTTATCTCTCATTAAGCTAACACACAAACACACGCACACACAGTTCCAGTAAGGGTTTTACATGCAAAGCCTGATCAAAGGTGTGCTGTGTTTACCTTTCATTTGGCCATGGCACTAAAGAGCCCTAGCTGCTCAGTCCCCAGGGAAGGAACATGGGAGAAGCTGGGCAGCCAATAGTGTGCAGCCACACACGGCAACACTTCCTGCTCTTAACACATAAAACCTCCCCTTTAATTGGCAGTGTTGTCTACAGGCGAAGTGCTGGGAACAATAACAAACACGTTTTTACCCCAGAGCCATTTACTCAGTAGAACACATGCACGCAAACACTCATCCACCCTCTTAAACACACACACACACACACACACACACACACACACACACACACACACACACACACACACACACACACACACACACACACACACACACACACACACACACCTGCTGGATTCACGTTTACTATATTTGGCCACGGTGGGAGTCCTAAGCTTCAAAAGCTTTGCTATAAATGCTTCAAATGATCTGATGTAAGACATTCGCCCTGAGCGAGTGAAGGAGAGACAGGAGGGGGGGGGGAGAAGAGTGTAAACAAACAACACACTGATTGCTGGGAGGGAGAGTGATACTGTCATAATAAGCGTCAACATCTATCAATAAATCGAGGGACCTCTGTGCGTTTGTGAGTCCCCACACATGCCCAGTACAGCAGCAGAGGCGGGGAGATGCAGTTGTGGCGTGCTATTGTGTCTTCCCGTACACCAACTGTCTGTTTGCTCTACAGGAACATCGCAACTCTTGAGTAAGTTTGCCTGTAATTCCTAGACCGTTTGTCCTTTTGAAAAAATTCAAATGGTTCCTAAAAGCAGACAATGGGAGCATTGCGCTCATATACGAGGCATTATGGTAGCTCAATACAAGGAGAAATGGCCGTACAATCACAGACCAGATTTACTGGCTGCTTCACACATTTGCAGGCAGCTTCAAATTACCAGTTAAAAATTTATTAACAGAAACGGTTCCTGAAAGCAGAGGAAGAGAGCTTCCTTCCCATATATACAGTATGTGATATTCAACTGACCATTTTTTTTGTGAGGAGGTGACGTCAATAAAGTCATCCAGAGTGAGAAAAGCATCTGATAGGCTCATTGGGTAAGGGTTAGTCTAAGTGGACCAAAAAGCGCCTGGAAATTGTTAGACAAATCAGGCCAGAATGTTAGCTTAACTTTTAGTTTTATCCTTACCTATCTATGTTTATTTGTATTTAATTTATTGAGCAAAGTAGCGCCTTCGTCCATCACATAACTAGTTTAGTGGCCAAAATCAGAACTGCAGGTTATGCAAGATGTCCTCTGGCATAAAATTAATTACAAAATAATCTCTAAACTAAAACTATGAAGAAAGTTTCCTGAGCACCATGCATACTCAAAAGGAATATCAGCCATATGTAGGCATTCAAAATCTACTAAGACTCAAATAAAACTAGAGAATGCAATATTTTTAAGAAATGGTGAGATTGCTGGCTCCTAAGCTAAAAGCTGAATTACATTGATTTAGATTTATTTAGGACAATGCAGATTAATCAACATTTCTGTAAATGCGTTGGCTAATTTTCAACTATAGACCTAGTTACCCAGCATGCATGTCTTCAGAGCACCCGTAGGAAACGCACACCAACATGGGGAGAACATACAAACTCCACACAGAAAGGCCCGGAACGATCTGGATTCAAACCCAGACCTTCTTGCTGTGAGGCAGAAGAGCTGACCACTGAGCCACCGTACTTCATTTAGAGCTGGGAGCTGAACAGCATTGCTTGATAAAGGGCTGGGAAATAAACTACGTTGGTGGGTTACTTTTGTATGAACGAGCAGCTGAAGTAAAATGAAGAGTTGAAATAATCAGAAATATATATATATATATATATATATATATATATATATATATATATATATATATATATATATATATATATATATATACACACACACACACACACACACACACACACACACATTATTTTCCTTTTGGTCATTTTTGTGGGGGTTTTCTGCACTCTAAGTTGTTGTCCATTATCCCATCCTCTTTCAGTCACTCTGTTTTCTGACTTGTACATGTCTGGAGACTTTTAAATAAAAATCAACACATTTAAAAAAAAAAAATTAAATAATCGATTATCGAATCGTTCTAAAGAGACTCGCGGTTCCTCTAAGAATCAATTTTTTTACACCACCCCTAATATAAATTACATCCACGGAGGGGAAAGTCAGAGCACTCTGACAACAGATTTTCCATTGTTTCAAAGTATATGTATGTGTCCTATTGACTAAATGACCCAGACTAAATTGGGTTACTAATGGTTTGAATTGGCTGAAAAAGAACACGAACACACACACACACACACACACACACACACACACACTCTTGCTGCGGTCTCTTTTTAGTTTGTTTCACTCCAAGCTAGCCAACTTTATTTACCCACAAACTCAATGACCTGTCCATTGTAAAGATGAGTTATTGTAATAAAAATGTCACTTTAAAAAACAAAAAAACTGTAAGGAATACACACTAAATCAAATAATTTAGCTAATTATTTAGCTAATTTGTGTTTGTTTACAGGTATTATGTGTTACCAAATTCATTATAATTCAGCAATATATCACATTACAAGGCTCTAAAACGTACACGCTCTAAAGCAAAGTCGAATATCTTCTTCATTGCTGCCAACAGTCTTCAAGATTTCAACACATCAGCAATTTGCCACTAAAAAACTTGATTAAATCAATTAGAGGTTTCTTGATTTGCTCAAGGACAATACAACAGTTGCTGCTGAGGGAGCAGAAACAGTCTTTCCCTTAGGGAAGTCAAAGTTACAGTCTTTACTGACTTTACTGTTGCATGATCCAAACCAGCAACATTGACAAGAAACCTCTGATCTCTGCTGCCCTGTTTAGTCAAATATGTCCATACAAGAGCAAAAAAACGTATTTAATATGTAAAGGTTAGCTCTTTGGTGACAGCTGATCGAGCAACATATATTTAGTCTTAATGTAGGGTCAACAGGTGAATATAGCTTAATTAGAATGGTTTTGCTTTGTCTGTCTGTTCATTGATTTCCTTGTCTGTGTCTTCCTGTGTGCTGGCCAGCCCTATTGGCCAATTTCGTTACCATGGAAATGAGTCCAGACATAGACTGTCTGCAGTAATTAGCTGCATGCTCCCAACAGGCGTTTTCTAAGATTCCCCTCTAGTCATTATTTGTGTCTCGTCTTTTCATCGTAAAGCTACTCTCTCCATTTCTCTGTCCCTTAAAGCACTCTTCTCTCATCTTCCTGACTTATCCACCCTCTCGTCTTCTCCTCTTGACCCTTCTCTGCCAGTTTCCTTTCACCCTGTGTCCCGCCCAGCCATAGTGTCTAGCCACAGGTGACAAATCTGGTCCACCAGAAAGCCTCAGCCACTAGATCTCATTACAGACGCTTAGGATGGAGCTACAATCAATACATCCCACTGACGGTCCTCATTGCCGCTACCTTATTCTCCTCTCCTCTGGCAGATCTATGACATCTAGACGCAAACATAAAATACACACACACACACAAATAGTCAAAAACAGACATAACGGAGATCACCTCTCTCTCACTCTCACACACACACAGTCCCCGAAGGTTTTGCTGACTGGACAGTTTGGTGACAGTGTGAAGGTGATGGAGAGAGGCAGCGGGTGAACATCCATTTAGCAAGCAAGACACCTGCATCACAGGCCTCATGATTTTCCTTCACATCACAACCAGCGAGAATTAAGGTCCTGACACACTAAACAGTCTGGCGAGGTCGGTGACTTGAGTCGGTTTGGTGTGTTCAGTGCCGTCGTGCATCGGAAGGGCCAGCGGCCTTCAGTTTGGCTGACCTGAGATGCTTGGTCAGAAGGCGGGCACTGCCGGCAGTCAGACTAAAATGACCAATCTGATTGGTGGAGTGCTAACCGGGAAATAACGAGAGGGATGAGCGTGACTAGAGTCTCTCTTATCAGACAAAAATCAAAAGGCCGGTGCCATGCTCAGGCTGCTGTCAGATCCAGTGGTCACTCTTTCTGGTCTTCTCAAAAGACACATTGAGCCTGTGATTCATTGATGAGTCTGTGGTCACCCCTAAGTGAGAGACACATGCATCAAACAATGTGGATTAGATTGGGGGAACAATCAGTGTCAGCCATTTCAAAACAGTTCCAGGCCAACTCAGATGGAGTTGGATGGGGAACTGTGATTTCTGCTGCTAGTTGCAGCATTTTGATCAACAAACACCTTCTGTGTCCCTTATAGTTAGTCAAACTAGAACCAGTAAACACTGGAAAGTCCCCATCTACCTTACACTGAGACTGAATGAAGAAAACACATCTCAGAGTACTTTTCATCATCCAGACTTTTCTGCTGCACTAAACAGTCACCCAGGAGGGAAATAATTGAAGCAAATAGGTCTGGCTACTTAAAACTATCCCGCAGTTCCAACTGCTACCATGTCATACATGAAATTAAATGCCTGAATACATTAAGTAACATTAAACACTATTTTCTATTCAATCTCTATACATACAAAAACACACATAGTCACAAAGAGCTGCAGACAGTGATTTGACATCCTTAACTGGGCAGTCCTAAGTGCAGTTTTATGGATTGTAATTGTGCTTAAAATAAATACTGTTTCATCTGGGTAATTTAATCAGTGGCGCTGAGTGGCGGCCGGTCATGACTAAGGTGTTTTTTAAGCCTTCCCCTTCTGCCTCAATGGCCCATTATCTCATCATATTAGCCACAGAAGGAGATAAAGGCAAAGAGAGAACTCAAATCTCTCTCTCTGTGCGTGTTCTCAGTTGACACAGAGAGCATGTTTATCAAAGGTCTGATTGTCAGAATCCTTCTTTTTCTTCTCTTTCCTTACTCCATCTTTCTCTTTTTCCTCTCCTCCTACCTCTGCCTCTGGCTCTCTCTCTGTTCCCTGGCGTTCTTGTGTTTCAGGGCCTTTGAGTTCAGCTCACCCTCATGACGTGGACGAGGACTTGGCGTTGTCAGGGATGCCACGCATTTGTTATGCCAGAGTGGCGCTACAGTTTGCACTATCATGGATTAGCTTGTGCAAAGACTAGGCATTCAACATTTAATGAATTAATCAAGAAATATATTCAACAGATTAATTACTTGAAAACAAGTGTAAGTAATTTGAAGCCCTACTTGGAAAATCACTACTCAAGACTAAATGAAAAGGTAACAAGTTTTTGGAATTTTTACTGGGTAAAACTTGTGCATAAACCAAGCAACAACTTCCAGGCCTGAAAAGTGAAGCCAATGCAGAAGTTCCTTAAACATGCGTTCAATCTGATTTCCAGCAGGGGGCAACTCCACTGGCTCCAATAAGAAGTCAGATTGTATAGAAGTCTATGGGGACATTACTCTTCTTCCTCTTTAGCATTTAGCTTAGCGCAGCACCATTGAAACTATACAGAACACTGGCTTAGCTGTGTCATCCTCTCCAGCTCCACCCCCTTTGCCAAATATGATCAATCTAGCTTCAAAATACCAAGATGGCGATGGCCGAACTGCAAACTTCGAGCTTCAAAACGGCAGTCCACAATACAATGAATGAAGTTAGTGATGTTATGCCAATTATTTTACAGTCTATGGTATATAGAAAACTGCCACAGGCTAACAATACAGATGCATATGGACATAAAAAGATATAGCAACAAGCACACAGGCAAATGTGAGGACAAGTATGCATGCACAGATGAAGAAATCAATCTTCTACAGGTAGCAGGAGAAACAAAGATGAACCCACGCAAACAAAGACAAGTAAACTTAACTCTGTTCCACACACACACATACACACACACACACACACGCTACATGTTCCTGTCTTTCTGCAGGCTGGCCAGCTGCACTAAGCAGTAGGTAAAGTGTGGGGGCCAGGGCGGGATGGCTGCAGTGCAGATGCTAGCTGCCCTATTTCATATTCACAGCATAGCACTAAGCAGAGCTACGGTACACAGGCATACAAATATGCATGCATTGATGCACAAAGAGTAGAGCAACTGATGATGAAAAAGCTTCAAAATGTTAGAATATTATGAGAAGTCAGATGGCACAAACACATGTTCTCTAGAGGAAAAAAAAAATCCAACAGGTGCCCAAAAAAAATAAAAATTTAATCAGAGACATTACTTTTGTTTGGAGTCACTGAGTTAAGAACACAAGGCTTTTTCAAAATATAGCCAGATGTCATTTTAACTGTTCTCACTGCTCTTTGTATTAGACAAATCTGAGTAGCCCCATCCAGCCCATCTCCTCCCTCCACTCATATCCCACAAGGCCTTAGGAAGGCTATTTATTCTGGGAGGAAGGAGGGAAACTCTCCATCATTACTAGGAGAAACAGGCGTGTCACAAGGGGTCACATACACGTATTCGCTCATCTGTTTTTTATTATAAAGCACACCAAAAACACAGTACACAGGTCACATGTCACAGACACGTCAAGCCCTAATATCTTTCTTTTGTTCTAAGACAAGGGACCCTCCCTTCTCGCCCCTCAACACCTGACCCCAAGACTGGAGAACAACATTACAATTTACAGCTCTGACTCAAACTGCATTCATTGATTATTTTTAAATATATATGGATATTTTAAATATTGTCACTGGAAAATACGTCTGCTGCTACAGTACAAGATGATTAAATAAGACACTGCCAAATATTTGCGAGACTATTAAACAGAGATCTGGTAGAAACAATTTGCATGTCACATGGGTAAACGTCCTTTAGGAGTTCAAAAACCCCTCAGACATGGACAGAAATGGTTGCATTGTCTCACACATTGGCATGGGTTTGAAGCGACAGTACCCCCGTACTCTGGTTATAAAATCTAAAACATGGGAGTCATAATGTCTTTGCCCACAAAAATAGAGTTATGGAACTGTGGTAATCAATTTACAGCTATCCCTCACGAGCTTACTTCAAGTTGCTGAAGCCTCAGTTTGACCTCACTGAGACTCATCTTTCCATCAGCAGAGTGAGCGGCCAAGGAAAACAGCCGAGAAGACCGACCAGGGGTCTCCTGGGCCGGTGTGCAGGGACTGATTATGGAGAGTGTTAGTCATAAGCAAAACAGTGTAACCTCAAATGCGCTAAAGGAATTTTGGGAAAATAGCAAGATCTCATGCTTCTGTTTGCTCTAGTTTTTGGTCATCCATCTGTCTGATCACATCCCCTGTTCCTTTTGTTCTGGGCTGGAAATGTTGTGTGACGTTTGTGGGAAAATCTGGAAAGGACTGGAACCAAAATTGGGTTCTGCTGGTTATAAGGAGAACAGGTCTACAGCTCCATGGGTCAAACAAATCACATTGAATACAAATGTTGATGATATCAGCCAAGTGTCTTTAGAGAAGTGTTTAGCTGATGACTAGGTCAGACTGACATGATCACATAAGGGGGTTTTGTGTTGTTGATCTGATTTAACCCAGCCAACTCCATTCAGCCTCTCCGGGGAACCATCACCTTATCGTGGTGGAGAGGTTTGTGTGTTCCTATGAACCTGAGGGCTGTGTTGTCTGGAGCTGTGTGCTCCTGGTAGGGTCTTCCATGGCAAAGTGGTCTCAGGTGAGGGGCCAGACAAGAATGGTTAAAAAAAACCATGAAAAACCGAGGTAGAGAGGGAGTGACCCTGCCCGGAGGAAGCCCGGGCAGGGCACAGCCCAAAGAAGCTACGTGGCACCCTTATCTCCAACCCATGGGCCCACCACCTGTGGGAGGAACCGCTGGGGTCGGGTGCGCTGCCATATGGGTGGCGGCGAAGGTCAGGGGCCTCTACGGACCAGACCTGGGCGGCAGAGGCTGGCTCTGGGGACGTGGAACGTCACTTCTCTGTGGGGGAAGGAGCCGGAACTTCTGCGGGAGGTGGAGCGCTACCAGTTAGATCTGGAGGGGCTTACCTCTAAGCACAGTCTTGGTTCTGGAACCGTACTCCTGGATAGGGGTTGGACTCTGTCCTACTCCGGAGTTGCCCAGGGTGTGAGGCACCGGGCAGGTGTGGGGATACTCACAAATCCCCGGCTGAGCGCCGCTACGTTGGAGTTTACTCCGGTGGACGAGAGGGTTGCCTCCCTACGCCTGCAGGTGATGGGGGGGGAAAACTCTGACTGTTGTTTGTGCATATGCACCAAACAAGAGTTCGGAGTATTCAAACCTCTTGGAGACCTTGAATGGAGTTCTGTATGGGGCTCCAGTGGGGGACTCCATAGTTCTGCTGGGGGGACTTCAACGCACACGTGGGCAACGATGGAAATACTCGGAGAGGCGTGATTGGGAGAAACGGCCTCCCTGATCTAAACCAGAGTGGTTGTCTGTTGTTGGACTTCTGTGCTAGTCATGGATTGTCCATCACAAACACCATGTTCAAACATAGGGATGCTCATAAGTGTACGTGGTTCCAGAGCACCCTAGGCCAAAGATCGATTTTATAATTGTTTCATCTGATCTGAGGCCGTATGTTTTGGACACTTGGGTGAAGAGAGGGGCAGAGCTGTCAACTGATCACCATCTGGTGGTGAGTTGGGTCAGGGGATGGGGACTCTGGACAGACCTGGTAAGCCCAAACGCGTAGTGCGGGTAAATTGTGAACGTCTGGAGGAGGCCCCTGTCCGACGGACTTTCAACTCACACCTCCGGCGGAGCTTTTCGTGCATCCCTGTGGAGGCTGGGGGCATTGAACCTGAGTGGACAATTTTCAAGGTTTCCATTGCTGAAGCTGTGGCGGGGAGCTGTGGTCTAAGGGTCTTAGGTGCCTCAAGGGGCGGTAACCCATGAACACCCTGGTTGACACTGGTGGTCAGGGAAGCCGTCCGACTGAAGAAGGAGTCTTTCTGGGATATGTTATCCCGGAGGACTCCGGAGGCAGCTGCAAAGCACCGACGGGCCCGAAGGGCTGCAGTTTCTGCCGTGACAGAGGCAAGGCAGCGGGTGTGGGAGAAGTTCGGAGAAGACATGGAGAAGGACTTTCAGTTGGAGGGGGAAACGGGGAATCATCCAAGCTGTGTACAGTAAGGATGGGACGTTGTTGACCTCAACTGGGGAGGTAATAGAGTGGAAGGAGCACTTTGAGGAACTCCTAAATCCAGCTGACACGTTCTCTGTGGTGGAGGTAGAGCTGGAGGATGATGGGGGATTGTCGTCAATTTCCCTGGTGGAGGTCGCTGAGGTAGTCAAACAACTCTACAGCGATAAAGCCCCAGGGATTGATGAGATCCGTCCAGAAATGCTGAAAGCTGTGGGTGTGGAGGGGCTGTCTTGGTTGACACACCTCTTTAACATTGCGTGGAAGTCTTGGACAATGCCTAAGGAGTGGCAGACTGGGGTGGTGGTTCCCCTCTTCAAAAAGGGGGATTGAAGAGGAACAATGCGGATTCCATCCTGGTCGTGGAACAACGGATCAGATGTTTACTCGTGCAAGGATCTTGGAGGTAGCCTGGGAGTATGCCCCAGTCTACATGTGTTTTGTGGATCTGGAGAAGGCATATGACCGGGTCCCCTGGGAGAAACTGTGGGAGGTGCTGCGGGAGTATGGGGTGAGGGGGTCCCTTTTCAGGGCCATCCAATCCCTGTATGACCAAAGCGAGAGCTGTGTCCGAGTTCTCGGCAGTAAGTCGGACTCGTTCCAGGTGAGGGTTGGCCTCTGCCAGGGCTGCGCTTTGTCACCAATCCTGTTTATAATATTTATGGACAGGATATCAAGGCGTAGTCGGGGCGGGGAGGGGATGCAGTTTGGTGGGCTCAGGATCTCATCGCTGCTTTTTGCAGATGATGTGGTCCTGATGGAATCATTGGCCTGTGACCTTCAGCCGTCACTGGATCGGTTCGCAGCTGAGTGTGAAGCGGCTGGGATGAGGATCAGCGGCTCTAAATCTGAGGCCATGGTTCTCAGCAGGAAACCGATGGGGTGCTTTCTTTAGGCAGGGAGTGAGCCCCAAGTGAAGGAGTTTAAATACCTTGGGGTCTTGTTCGCGAGTGAGAGGACTATGGAGCGTGAGATTGGTCGGAGAATCGGAGCAGCCGGTGCGGTATTATCGCACCGTTGTGACGAAAAGAGAGCTGAGCCAGAAGGCAAAGCTTTCGATCTTCCAGGCAATTTTTGTTCCTACACTCACCTACGGTCATGAAGGCTGGGTCATGACCGAAAGAAGGAGATCCAGGGTACAAGCGGCCAAAAAGGGTTTCCTCAGGAGGGTGGCTGGCGTCTCCCTTAGAGATAGCTCAGTCATCCGAGAGGAGCTCGGAGTAGAGCCGCTGCTCCTTCGCGTCGAAAGGAGCCAGTTGAGGTAGTTCGGGCATCTGGTAAGGATGCCTCCTGGGCGCCTCCCTAGGGAGGTGTTCCAGGCACGTCCAGCTGGGAGGAGGACTCGGGGAAGACCCAGGACAAGGTGGAGAGATTATATCTCCAACATGGCCTGGGAACGCCTCGGGATCCACCAGTCGGAGCTGGTTGATGAGGCTCGGGAAAGGGAAGTTTGGGGTCCCCTACTGGAGCTGCTTCCCCCACGACCCGATACCGGATAAGCGGTCGAAGATGGATGGATGGATGGATGGATGGATGGATGGATCTCCATTCAGAAAGGAGCAGCACGCGGCAGGCTGATGGCTGCAAACCACACGCTTACACACGGAAAACATTAATGAAAACAAAGAAAAATAAATACACCTTTTAAAACATGAAGTACAACACAGACAGTGGGCTTGCAGAGTCTCGACGCTGACGAAAGACGCTGGAAAGTAGATCGGAGCAGAGGTCATCACGCAGGGAGAGGTGACCAATACAGTTAATGTTACGAGCTAGGTTAGCCTTTAGTAGCTGTGTTCCTTTGTTGTTCTATGAGTCCAAGTTAGCATTGCACATTTTAGTTTTTAGAAACTTTTCACAGCCTTGCAAAATTTATTTGTTTTGAGTTGCAGGGTTTTGGGATATTTTTTTCCAGTAAAATTGTTTGCTGTATCTGCATATCCAAAAGGCTGATCATGAATGGGAGAAAATTCAATTAACATACGTACATTATTAGTAAAATTACTCATCTACAATTGCTGTCACTTTGATTTTAGGTAAATAGTTGTCAGAAATACCATCCTATTACATGGTTATTTGTGAATGACAGTCCTTGAAACCAGGTTCTTGACAAGACAGCAAACACAAAATGGTATTCATATGCAGACAAAAGGAGCAGACGGACATAGCCATTACCAAGTTAACTCCATTTTAGATCAAATTCTAATCCAAATACATTTGACAGACAGGCGCTGAGATCATTCAATCAATCATCCTGACACCTTGCCTCATCAACAGGACGGATTTCTGGCAGCAATGCGTGTGTGATCTGATCCTCAAAAAGAAAGGCTACTGCAAAGTTCCAGTACAACTGAATGGAAAGTGAGACTCCCCAAACTCTAAAAAAACAAAACAAAAAACAATAATCCTGTAAAAAAAAAAACAGGTTTGATATGTCTGCTAGTTAGAATGGTGCGCTGTCTGCCTGCCAGTCCATCCCTCAAACATGCCCGTTGTAATGCAAATGCAGCGTGCACCACTCTAAAACCTCCGCTAATTAAAATTTTCGTTTCAATATCTGCCAGACTAAAAAGATTTTCCATAAGCACACATTATTAACTGCTGAAGCAGAGAATGAATGGAGATTATGTGTGTGTGTGTGTGTGTGTGTGTGTGTGTGTGTGTGTGTGTGTGTGTGTGTGTGTGTGTGTGTGTGTGAATTAATTAGTGTGTCACTTGGAGATTACGTGTCACATTCACATGCCAATGACAAGCATTATATATAGGATGCTTGGATGTAAACTATTGCAAGTCACAACAGACAACAGCAATCTAGCATACAAGCCTTTTTTACGCCTCCATGTAGCAGCATCTATCGTGAGCTGCTGGACGGGCCAAAAACAGATGCTTCCACCACCCTGGTCACACATTATGTGCCCTGACATGCCTTCAGTGAAGATGGAAGGAAGGAATGGAGGCTAGGGTCGATGCAACATGTTAAAACAGAGCATGATACGCAAATGAATGCATCAATACAGGCGCACACGTGAATTGAGCGGTGGATGGAGGAAGGGGGCCAGGCAGAAGGGTGAAGCTCAAGGGGAGGGAATGAGCTGAAAGGGGTTGCCAGAGAAAAGCGTTGACGCAAGGGACGATACAAAAAGCACAGAGAAATAGAGGAGGGTGCATGCACGTTGCCACTACAGGAAACAATTAGCAAAATAACACAACCAAATAGGATGGATTCAACAGTCCAGGGTAAAGAGCTCTCCGTTTCCATCCTCCTATCCCTTACTGATCAGTTCGCTTTGACAAACTCCCTCCCCAGGCTTGTTTTCTTCTCTGGAACAGGAATTTGTTGGGCGTATCCTCAAAAACAAGATTAAACCGTGGACACATCAGATACCTAAGAAGGGCCATTGGGGATAGGAGTTACGATTCAGTTAATTTTTTTTCTATCACAGAAATATTACTTAATGGTATATTTATATCTATTTTAATAGCTACTTCTAAATACAAAGTGTGATTATACTGACAATCATCTTTACTGTGAAACAATTTTCTCATGACAACCATGTTTAATAAATGTTTTCTAGGTTAAATTTATTTCTCATCAACACATGAATGACCACATGAGCAAACCTCTTCCAGTCAATCTGTATTATATACACAGATACACACACACACATATACATACATATATATATATATATATATACACATATACATATACATATACATACATATATATAT